>PVKP010017346.1:0-46327 GCA_004027715.1 Plecturocebus donacophilus
TTTTTTAATGCAATCGAGTACTCTCTCCTTCCTAATACAGTTTCTTCACTGATTCCTGGGCACTGCTCTGTGTTTATTCCACTATCTCAGTGTATACTTCCCAGGCTCATTTGGTAGCTCCTCACTGCCATGATCTCTAAATGTATAACTACCCTAGAGTTCAAAATTCTTGGATTTCTCTGTCTGCATTCCCACAGCTTACCACTCACATAAGAACCAAACCCTAAGTCTGAACTTTGAGCACAAACCTCTCCCCCGACCTCCAGAGCAATATCACCAACAGCCGAGCTGGTATTTCACAGAGTACCTACAAGGCATCTCAGTCCCTAATTCTGCCCTACCGATCCCTGTCTCACCTTCCTATTCCTTCATTCTACTCTCTCATTCCCCACATCTTTTCAATCCTGCCTGCCCTAACTTTGAAATATGTCCAGAATCAACCATTTCTCACCATCTCCACTACTGCTACCATGCTCCAATTATCATCCTATCTCACCAGATTATTTCAATAGATTTGAATCTCCTTCACCCCCAACCCCTACAGAGTAATTTCCAAGCAGCAGGCAGAATGGTCCTTTTAAATGCAAATCACTTCATGTCACTTTTCTGCTCAAAGCCTTTTATTGGCTTCCTACACATTCAGACTAAAACTTTCTTAAAATGCTGGAAAGATTTAGCTCCAGCTATAGCTCTGAATTTTTTTTTAACTTATCACTGCAGCACCCCAAATGTCACCTCCCCTTCCCACCACCACACCTATAGACATGGGAGGAAGACAGGACAGGAAGACAGGAGAACACTCTCATTCCAAGACCTTTGCATCTGCTGTTCCCTCTCTTTCAGACACCAGCACAGCCCACTGCTTTACTTCTTCAGGTGTCTGTTCCAGTATCAACTTCACTGGGATACCTTTTTTGACTACTCTGTATAAAGTAAATTAGCACCTCCATCTCTGCCCATCACTCTCTATCCCTATATTGCAACTAGACGGTATATATTTGTTCAGTTTTGGTTATTACACCAGTAGAACATAATTTCTAGGGAGACAGGAACTATTTTGTTCCCTGATTTATATGAAGTACCTGGAACAGTGCCTGGCACTACTAGTTATGCTAATATATCTTCTGAAAGAATAAAAGAGTGAATATGTGTTTGCTTAATAATAAGGATCAATCATGAAGGAAAATTAATGAACAACAAACCTAGGATGCTTATGTATTTAAGAATTTACCCTTGCCCGAAGAGAGGCCTGACTTTTGCCCTAGGCTTCTTTGAGGTAATCTGTTTGATATATAACAGCATGTCTTTGTTTAGGGTGAGGTCTGGCTCCAGTGGAACTTAGAGTGGGGGTGACAATAGCAGAATGACCATGTGACTTAGGGTAGAGGCTTTGGGTCACATGGTTATCAGGTGACCTGAACACAAAGTTCAATCACGTATGTAATCAATCAGTCTATCAGGTCTACATAATTGAGATCCAATAAAAACTCTGAATATGAAGCTCAGATAAGCTTTGTTGGTTGATAATACTCTATGCATATTGTCACATGTCAATGGCAGGAGGGTAATGCAGCCTGAAGACAATTGAAACTTTGTATTTGGAACTCTCCCAGGCTCTGCCTTATGTATCTCTTTCTTTGGTTGATTTTAAACTGTATCCTTTCCCTATAAGTCATAGCCATGAGTATAATCACTTTTGGTGAGTTCTGTGAACTCCTCTAGTGAATTATCAAAACTGAGAATAGTTTTGGAAACCCCCTGAATTTGCAATTGTTGTCAGAAGTTAGGGCAGTTTTGGGGATTCTACCCTCAAAGTATCAGTTGTCTAACTCTAGGCAATGCTAATCATACATCTGGCAAAGTTAAAGCTATAAAGTGGGCTTAGAGAGTATTAGGTCTAGTCCATTATTTTGCTGATGAGGAAAGCCTGGAGAAAAGATGCAACTTGGCCGGATTACCCGGTAATTTGGTAACAGATGAGCATGAAAACTCGTGTCCTGAATCCCATGACCACATCCACCCACACACAATGGCTCTTCTTAACTTTGTTTTGGGGCATATGCACCGCTTTTTCTTAAGAAGGTTAATACAAATTTATTGGACTATTAAGTTGGCTTAACTCGCCAGTATGTTAAGGTCAGTGTCAAGGGGAGAAACTACCACCATCTTTCAAAAATCACTAGGGCGAGCCCTGGACAAAACTGTAAAATAACACAGTTCCTCTCTTCTCCCTTGCCTCTGCTTTTAAGCCCTTTAGTGGGCCAGGGAAGTGCTGCAGGAGGGGCTGTATCAGTCCACTGAGCCACAGCTGCAGAGGTTCAGGTAGGAAGCATTTATGCTCATTGAGAACCAGTTCTATTATCCTTTGCCTACACCATCATGGTCTGCCACACTCTCCTTCTTTGGAAGAAATCTGAAAAGCATAGGCAGTTTTAGAAGGTTTAGGACACAGCACATGGTAAACTTAGCTCATCATGTGAGAAACGTGTTGACAAATTCAAAGCATTATGCAAACAAGGTTGTCACTCTGGCCATTACTGTACTAGTGTGATAAGTTACAGGAGCCGGAATTCAAGAGTTAGATGGACCTTGAACTTGTAAGCAAGGTTGTATATATTTTAAAACTCAATAAATATGTATGGAATAAATATAGAGTGAAAATAATGATATTAAGCATCTCGCAAATAGAGACCTTTGCAATTTCCATTTGGCATCTGACAGCCCTACAAGGACTGAACAAAGGATGAAAACTGAAGTTTATAAATTTACATTTGAAAAGTAGCATAGGCCCTGAGCCGTGACTTTAACATTTTAGGATCATAGATCCTGTAGAGAATTTAATGATGGTTTTGCATTCTCTCCCCAGGAAAACAACAACAGCAACATAGTTTAGAGCACTTCCTGCTTCCAAATGTTGACTCATTATGTCTATTTCACAGAGAGGAAAAAGAAGAGAGAGATTAAAAATAAGGCCTGGGTCCAAAGAAAGGTACAAAGATGGGTGCAAGTTTAGAATTACAGTGCTATCATATCTGCAGCATATTCTTTCATAGAGAATAAAAGTGGGTCTCATGGATACAGCACTTAACTGGTAATGATATAAGGCCAGATATGAGTCTCCTTTTTCTATGATGGGTCAGTAAAGTATAACAGGCAAATGGCTGACTTTTGAGAACCAGTCTGCTTAAGGTTAAATCTTTACTGTGGGCAAGTTTCTTATATTATTATTATTATTAATTTTTTACTAGGGAAAATTTCAAGCTTATGTAAAAATAAAGAGAATAATATAATTAACCTCATGTACCCATTGATTATCAATTCATGGCCAATTGTATTTTATTTTATTTTATTTTTTTATTATACTTTAAGTTCTGGGGTACATGTACAGATCATGCAGGATTGTTACATAGGTATACACATGCCATGGTGGTTTGCTGCATCCATCCCCCTATCATCTACATTAGGTATTGCTCCTAATGTTGTCCCTCCCCAATACTCTCACCCCCTCTATACCTCCCCTAGCCCTCCCACCCCCCAACAGGCCCCAGTATGTGATGTTCCCCTCCCTGTGTCCATGTGTTCTCATTGTTCACATGTTCAAAACATGTGGTGTTTGATTTTCTGTTCTTGTGTCAGTTTACTGAGAATGATGGTTTCTAGCTTCATCCATGTCCCTGCAAAGGACAGGAACTCATCCTTTTTTATGGCTGCATAGTATTCCGTGAGGTATATATGTGCCCTTTTTCTTTATCCAGTCTATCATCGATGGGCATTTGGGTTCCTTCCAAGTCTTTGCTATTGTAAACAGTGCTTCAATGAATATACATGTGCATGTATCTTTCTAATAGAATGATTTATAATCTTTTGGGTATATATCCATTAATGGGATTACTGGGTCAAATGGTGTTTCCATTTCTAGATCCTTAAGGAATTGCCACACTGTCTTCCACAATGGTTGAACTAATTTACACTCCCATTAACTGTGTAAAAGTGTTCCTATTTCTCCACATCCTCTCCAGCATCTGTTGTCTCCAGATTTATTAATAATCACCATTCTAACTGTCATGAGATGGTATCTCAATGTGGTTTTGATATGCATTTCTCTAATGACCAGTGACGATGAACATATTTTCATATGTTAGTTGGCTGCATAAATGTCTTCTTTTCAAAAGTGTCTGTTCATATCCTTCACTGTGGGCAAGTTTCTTAATCATGTTGTGTTTAAATTTCATTTGTGAAACAAAGATAATAATAGGATCCATTCATAGGGTGGTTGTAAAAATGGAATGAAATGCCTAAAGCAATGCATGGCACATAATACAGACCTAATAAATGTTCACTCTTGGTATTAGGTGTTGGATACTGTCATGTTTATGAGTGCTGTCATTGTCAACATGGTTGCTAGATTTATTCACTTGTGTAGTCCTCATCCTTGAATTATGTTACGAGATTTGCTCTTTTAATTTTTTTTTAAGTTAACTCAAAGACATGGTTTCATTATAAAGGAGTATGCAACTTCATGTCAGTGGGCTTATAATGGAGGCACATTCATTCAACATCAAATTTTTATTGCCTGCTTACCATGTGCTTAGCACTAGACTATCTAGTTGCATGTAAGGAGCTCATGACTTGATTGCAAAGATAGCAGTTATAATTTATGTGTAAATAAGAGACAATAAAGTGTGAACTAACCACAATGTAAAAATGTAGAGTCATCTAGTAGAGTGAGAACAGCTTTGGAAGACAAAATAGATGAGTAGAACACCTGGCCTAGGCCTTGAAGCAAGACTGGCTACATAATTTGTAGGGCCCAAATCAAAAAGGGAGAGTCTTTTGTTCTTAAAGTATTTGGAATTTTAAGGCAGCAACAGCAGTGCATTAAACCAAGCATAGGAGCCTTCTAAGTGTGGGTCTTAAGCCACTACACATGTCACATCCTCTGCCTTGAAGGATGGGAAGACTCATGGAGAGATTACTGTCATTAGCAGAGTGACACTTTCCAGACTGTCAGTCATACCATTCATACGCCTCTGTGTCCTTTCTTGTACTTTTTCTCTGAAGCAAAATGTTTTTACTTACTTTTTCAACCTATGCAAACCCTACCTATCCTTCAAATCTCAGCTTGAGTCTGAGTTCAGAGGGAACACAAAAGAATAAAAAGAGCCCCAGACTTAGAAGAGCAAAGGTCACTTCTGCATTCCATCAGCTCTGGAACTATGAGCAAATTCACTTAACTTCTCTCATACTGGGTTTGCACACATGCCACATAGGGGGATCAAAAGGCATCAAAATGCAAAAGAGCTTTGAAATAGTAATTTCTCATATTGACACAGAGCTTTATAATTTTCCTGTGAAGCTTTCCCTAGCTTCTACAGGCTACAGATAGCACTGGTTGAGTGTCCAATGTATGATTAAAACATACATGCACACATGCACATGAGCACCTGCCTGTCCCTCCCACCACCTCTCTCTACTTAGCATATATAATTTTTCTGTCTTATTCTCTCATTGAACTTCTTAAGATCATCAGGCCTTCAGCCTTTACCCCTTCCAAGTCACCCTCCTCATGAAGTCAGTATGATCTTTTTAACTCATGGTTCCTCACTGCCTAGTGTAAAGTTTCCTAAACCCAATAACACAGAATCAGTGTCTTCTGTGGCATTTGCTAATCAGTGTTCTCAGAAAGAGGTGCAGAGTTTGAAAAAAAAGCCTCATGCTATAGCTCTCTGTTGTAGGTTTCTAATGCACATATAAAAGCTCTGAGAGATCCTGCAATAAAAAAGTTAATTTAACTTTGTTCAAATCAGAATTTTTAATATTAATTTGTCTATATTTACATTTTATAGGATATTTGTGTTCTGCAGAAACGTTTTGTCAAATGCTGGCCTGGACTTAGACATTCTGCTTGTTTTATGGAACCTCTATGATCTATTCCCACCCTAGGTTTCTAGTTTATTTTCTGTCACCCCCTTCACACACCCTGTGCTGCAGAAACAGTGGGCCATGTTCAATTTCTTGGAGAACTCAGCTCTGCACCTGTTGTGCTCTCTGCCAAGAATGTTTTTCCTGTCACTCATTCATCCATTTATTCCCTAGTGATGTGTTCCTCTTCACTTAAGACCCAGCTCACTTGCTCTATAAAGACGTCTCTGACATTTTCAGTGACTACTACCTCCTACTTCAGTAGTTAACTCTTCTAGAGAACTTCATATGTAAAAATGATTCCTGAGGTTAATTGAACACTGTCTTTGTGTCAATTATTTAGCTCTTATTGTGATGTAGACAACCATCTAAGATGATTAAAATAAGGTCACTTTACAGATTAAGAAATCTACTTATTTTTCTGCTGTTTGGGTGATGCCCACTATCCACCGAGCTGCCCCAAGCCAGAAACACAGAAGACATTTTGAAAATCTCCGTCTACCCTACATCCAGTCAAGTGTCATGTCCTATAAATTCCAGCTTCCTAACAACCTTAAAATCTGTCCATAGGCCAGGTGCTGTGGCTCACACCTTAATCCCAGCACTTTGGGAGGCTGAGGTAGGCAGATTATTTGAGGTCAGGAGAACAGCCTGGCCAACATGGTGAAATCCCGGCTTTACTAAAAATACAAAATGAGAACACATGGACACAGAGGGGAACATCACATACCAGGGCCTGTTGAGGGATGGGGGAAAAGGGGAGGGAGAGCATTAGGACAAATACCTAATGCATGAGGGGCTTGAAATGTAAATGACAGGTTGATAGATGCAGCAAACTACCATGGCACATGTATACCTATGTAACAAACCTGCAGGTTCAGCACATGTATCCCTCAAATTAAAGTAAAATTAAAAAAGAGAAAAAAGATAATCAGCATGGTGGTGGTGCATCTAATCCCAGCTACTTGGGAGGCTGAGGTATGAGAATAGCTTGAACCTGGGAGGCGGAGATTGCAGTGAGCCGAGATTGCGCCACTGCACTCCAGCCTGGGCAATACAGCGAGACTCAGTCTCAAAACAACAACAACAAAAATCTGTCCATATCTATCCATTTACACTGCTACTAAGTTAGCCTGGACCAGTATCATCTCTCGGCTGTGTTCTTGCAGTAGCTTCTGAGCTATTCCATCTCCATGTTGCCAAAGTGTGATCATTTCCTAAGGTGTGGATCTGATGACGCCAATTGCCCTGCGTAAAGTTCTTGTTTGAGTGCCTTCCCATAACTCTTAAGAAAAGAATCCAAGACCCTTAATACAACACAACGGATCTTTAAAGACTGACTACTGTCTGCTTTTCTACCTATACTTTATTATTAATTAGGACCTCATAGTCTACACAGGAAACCTCGCAGATCCTATTGTGATTTATAGGCCTTGCCAAACGTTATTTTGCCTCTGGACTTTTATTTTTACTTTTGAGACAAGATCTTGGTTTGTTACCCTGGCTAGAGTGTAGTGGCATGATCATTGCTCACTGCAGCCTTGACCTTACAGGTTCAAACAGTCCTCCCACGTCAGCCTCTTGAGTAACTGAGACCACAAGCGTGCACCACCACACCAAGCTAATTTTTGTATTTTTAGTAGAGATGGCGCCTTCCCATGTTACTCAGGCTGGTCTTAAACTCTGGGGTGCAAGTGATCTGGCCGCCTCAACCTCCCAAAATGCTGGGACTATAGGCCACTGCACCTGGCCTGCCTCTGAACCTTTGTATACACTTTTTCTATTTCTTGAAATTTTCTTCCTTATCCTCCTCACTCTGCTAATTCATGAGCTTCCTAAACATAGGCCAAGGATAGTGCTCTTCGTCTAGGGACCAAAGCATTTTGACACCTTTTTCTCTCCTGTAAGATCTTTGGGGCTAGGGCTATATCTTAATCACTATTTTATCTGTACCTAATATGGTGCTGGCCATAGAACTGGAATGGAATAATCATTTGTTAAATGCCTGCATGAATAAATGAGTAAATGAAAGCAAAACTAAAAGGACAATGTAGGGTATTACAAGAGAAGGAATTTAGACCTTCAATTCACACATCCTCCTGCCTTTGTCCTCTATGTCAAAATATGTTGTCCTCCTTTCAATTCTCGAAAAGCACCACTTGAAGAGCCTTTGCATCTTCCCAAGTGTGTCTTCCTTATTCACCCACAGTTAATGTCTCTTTATCCTTCATGTTTTAGATTAGTTGTCTTTTCAGAGAAAAGAATTTTCACTGATGCAGAAGAGTCAGCCTGCTGCAATACTGCTCTCATTCATTACTCTTACCACAGTGTAGTGCTTCATCTATGTCTGTGAATGTTCATCTAGCAAAAGTTTCCTCCAATAGACAGTAAACCCCTAAAAGAATCATGTCTGTTTTTTTATTCACTATTGGATTCCCAGTGCCTAAGTAAGGACACACACAAGTTTGTTAATGGGTGCATGAATTAAAAACAGCAGTTTTTAATCTCATGAGCAGTTTTTTATTTCATCACCATGTACATGCATAGTACGGTTCAGTAGTAATGGCTGTTTGTTAAATAAAAGACTATAACTGATTTATTTCCCTAGTTTATAAACAGTTGTTAACTAGTATGCTTGATATAAAAAAAATCTGTTCCTATAAGTTTAGTAATGTTTGCCTATTTTCATACTATTTTGTAATATGTTTATGGCTTCTCTTGAAATAAATATTAAAAGAATTCCATCTGTCTAGCTCCTGGACTCAATCTCATTAGGCAAATAAAGAGGCGCAAAGTCCATCTCCACCACAGGAAAGGACAATAGCTCTAATTCATAGATTCCATAATTGCATGTAATTGGAAGACATCAAAATCTGTCACGTCACAGATTGGTCAGTGATTCCTCAGTAAGAAATTATGAAACTCGCAAAAAACAGTCCAAAGAGGTCATTACTGTAGGACAATTCATCTGGCTAGATAATATTAAGTGGTCGCCTGGCTCTGTTTGACCTTAAACAAAAGCAGAGGAACTGAGAAATACATTAAAGAAAGGCCATGCTAAGGTTTGTGGAGTTAGGCAAACTTTGTTATGTCTGTGAAGAAGTACTTTTTCTCCCCCATAATTTTAAGAAGAGGGTAGGCAATGACATTTTAAAGCCTGTTTGCCTCATAATCAAATCGTCTGCAATTTGATAGGTGCTTACCAAGTGCCAGGCATTATGCACATCTTTATGTGCACATTAACTCTATCTCTCATGATCACCCCAAAGGAAGTAATTACTATTAACTATCACTGAGGCAACTGAGATGCAGAGACCTTAACTATCTTAGGGAAAGTAGAACAAGACAGATGTGGGGCTCAAACCCAGCATTACTTGATTCTACTCAGTAATGATTCCACTTACATATCTCTTTGCAAATTTCTGTTCCAGCCTTCTACTCAGTAAGTACATACTAAGTATTTGTCAAAAACAAACAAACAAAAAAAACAGTGTCTTAATTCCCATAACTATTTGAAAAGAATGCCTAAATAGTCACCAGAATGAATTTTCTCTCAAAGAATCTGTTCAATTTGAAATGCCCTGTGGAGGTGAGATCTTACAAAATGATAAATAAACCTTTAGACATTTTGTTGTTTAATTTTTTTTAAGCCCATTTTTCTTTTCTTTTTTTTTTTTTTTTTTTTTTTTGGTGATTCACTTTCCTGTTACTCAGAACACTACACACCTACACACATCAAATAAAACTGAATATTCCAAGATTTAAAGGCGTTAGTGGAGTTGTCAATTCATGAAAGCAGAGAAGCTGTTTAGTATAATTGGGGAAAAGTGTAGGCTCAGACTGTCAAAAAAGATGGCTTTTCTACTTTAAAACTAAAGTTCCAGGATATAGAAGTGGACCAGCTAAGAAGAGCTGGCTTAGCCTCTTAAGAAGGTAATGATCCTCCTTGATTTAGAACGAGCAGAAAAAGAAAATTAAGGTCAATGATGAACTGAGCATATATTTGTCATCTCTTTTTCCCAACATCTCTTTAAAATGATAGTAAAGAAGCAAAGTGGATACAGGCTCAGAACAATGAAAAGAATATAATGAGGGTCATTAAGTGAACGATGCATTTCATGTGTTTCTGGGAGAAGAAAGGTAAGTGGAGGGATGATGACAGATTAAGGGCACAGCCAAGGAGGGCCCCCATCTGTCTTGCAAAAGCCTAGAGAGAGTTAGGATTTAGAAATGCCGAAGATGATGTGGGATGCGGGGTGAAAAATGGAGCGGTGTGAAAATGGATTCACCTGCCCCCAATTCCCACCGTTTAACTCTTCTGATCACACCCTGGGAGGATAAAATAAAAAGTTTTTCCTTTTGAGAGAAAATTCAAATGGCCTGGGGTGGACTAAGGTCACGAGTGTGGGAGTCGTGTTCTGCATTTTGTGCTCTGCATTTTGGCATGTGCTCTGCATTTTGGCATGTAGGGACTACAGAATACAAGGTACTCTCTGTGCCTGCTCACTGCATAATGAAACCCACCAGTTGGTAAGTCCTATTCACATTCATTTGACTGTTCTATTGATTCATTCTCACATATGACTGGACAAAAGGAGACCATCTAGTCAATTGCGTAAAACCTACAACGTGAGGGGGTAAAAGACCAAGATAAACAAATATAAAAACACATACTGGAGAAAACAGATACTTTTAGGGACAGAAAAAAATAAATCAATCCTAATTTGTATGTAAAGAAAAATTTAAAAAGAGAATAAATCTACAAATCAAGAACCAGATGCTATACAAAGAAGGAAAAAGTAGAGAATAAGAAAAAAACTCATGGAATTAAAAAATATGGCAAATTTGTTTTTAAATTATTAGAAGGTTAAACTATACAGGTCAAGAAATCTCTTAAAAAGTTGGAGAGGGCGGGCATGGTGGCTCCTGCCTATAATCCCAGCACTGGCGGGCAGATCAACCTGAGGTCAGGAGTTGGAGACCAGCCTAGCCAACATGGTGAAACCTCATTTCTACTAAAAGTACAAAAATTAGCAGGGTATGGTGGTGGGGGTCTGTAATCCCAGCTACTCAGGAAACTGAGGTAGGAGAATTGCTTGAACCTGGGAGGTGGGGAGGTTGCAGTGAGCTGAGATCACACCACTGCACTCCAGCCTGGGTGACAAGAGCAAGACATCATCTCAAAAAAAAAAAAAAAAAAGATAAAGACAAAATATTGGAGATAATAAAATTAGGAAATTATTCTGTGAAGCCTAATATCCAACTAATAGAAGTATCAGGAAGAGAGAATTAGGAAATCAAAAATAAGGAAATTATTAAAGAAATACTTGAAGAGCTATATTCCAACTGAATAACATGAATGTTCAAGATTAAAAGGAGCTCTTTGTACATCCATATTGGTTATTTTAAAAGACCCACAACTACATAATCATTGTAAACACTAAGGATACAAAGAAGATCCTAAAGTTTCCAGGAGGAAAACACAGCCCACGTCTATGTTAGTAACTATCAGATTGTCACTGGAAAATTTCAACATTGGTCCCTAAAAAACAATGAAACGACAACTTCAAAGTTCCATGAAAGAATGACTCAAACAAGATTTCTATACCCAAGCTACCTACCAATTGACTGAATGGCTAGGGAACTTGAAATTTATTGTGCCGTGCCCTTTCTTTGCTAGATGCTTGATTGTGAATATCAACACTCCTTTAAAGGAAATACTATTTTTGCCATCCACAGACAAGATCCACTAATAGACTGACCCAAGGAGTAAGTGTCAAAAATAAGTGTCAGAGTCAGAAAACAACCTGAGCCAATCTGCTGTTCTTCTCCGGGAGTAGTCACTAGGCCCCCGAACACACAAAGGCAGTTCAGCTCATAGGGTGAAGAAGATACAATGCAGAAGCAGGGTGAACCACCTACTCCTGGGATTTTGAGGCAAGGTTAGACTGTTGCCATTTGTAAAGAAACATTATGTCATTGTTGCTACCTTGGCAACTTTCAAAGGTTAGTGTTCCTGCTATATTTCCTTTCTTTCTTTTTTTTTAAATTTTATTTTAAGCTCCAGGATAAAGGATGTGTAGAGGATGTGCAAGTGTGTTACATAGGTGATTGTATACCATGGTGATTCGCTGCACCTGTCAACCTTCACCTAGGTATTAAGCCCGGCATGCATTAGCTATTTTTCCTAATGGTCTCCCACCGCCGTCCCACCCCACTGCTCCAGACAGGCCCCAGTGTGTGTTGTTCCCCTCCCTGTGTCTATGTGTTCACATCATTTGCCTCCCACTTATAAGTGAGAACATACAGTGTTTTGTTTTCTGTTCCTGAATTAGTTTGCTGAGGATAATGGCTTCCAGCTTCATCCATGCCCATGCAAAGGACATAATCGCGTTCCTTTTTATGGCTGCATAGTATTTCGTGGTATATATGTACCACATTTTCTATATCTAGTATATCATTGATTTGTATATGGGTTGATTTCATGTCTTTCCTATTGTGAATAACAGCTATATTTTCTTGTGTAAATATATTTTCTTATGTAAATATAGCTGAAGATATTTTACAAATTGATGCACATCCAGTTTTGAAGTTGAATATGACCAAGAAGCTTCCATTACAGATAGTTAACTTATTGATGCTAAAATAAAATATCTGTACTAATAAACTCAAACCAGGCTAGGCACAATGGCTTACTCCTATAATCCTAGCATTTTGGGAGGCCAAGGTGGGAGGATCACTTGAGCCCAGGAGTTCAAGACCATCTTGGGTAACATAGTGAGACCCAGGCTCTACAAAAAAATTAAAAAATTAGCCAGGTATTCTGACATGCACTATCGTCCCAGCAACTTGGGGGACTGAGGTGGGAAGATCACTTGAGCCAAAGGAGGTTGAGGCTGCAGTGAGCTATGATCATGCCACTACACTCCAGCCTGGGTGACAGGGTGAGACCCTGCCCTCTATCCACCAAAAAACAAAAAAACAAAATACAAACTCCACTACATTTCCAGGCCTCTCTATTTCAAGCTATCTGTTGAATCCCATGAAACAAATATTCATTATATCCGAGGTCCTAGATTCTATGTCAACAACACAAATTCCCTGTCCTCATGAAGTTTTCAGTCTAGAAAGATAATGAAGAGAATTTGGTGAAAGAGAAAACGCAGGAAGGAGGGAGATTTACTTGGATAGAGTGACCAGGAAAGGACTTTCCAATGAGGTAACAATTCAGTTGATTCAAATAACCTGGTTATGTAATGGTTGGTGTGATGGGTGGTGCATTACAAGAAAATGAAATAGTAGTGCAAATAAATCAAGATGGGAAAATGCTTGGAGGGTTCAGGAATGGAAATTGTGCCAAAGTCAGGGAGAGGCAGGATGGCCAAAGATGAAATTGAAAAGGTAATTAGAACTATAACTCACGGGGTCTATAGGCTATTGTAAGAAATTAGAACAAAATTCGAAGTGTGATGAGAAATCTCTGAAGAAGCTTAAAGCACAAGAAGGACATGAAATGATGGATGGTTATGTGTTTGACTTACCTAAAGACTTCACTGTGGCACAAACACAGCTCACTGCACACTCCACTGACATCTCAGAATCAACAGACTCAGACATCATTTTCCTTGCCCCCAAAATCTCAATTTCTTTCTATTCCTCTCCTCTCCCGATTCATTTCTTTCAAATATTTATTGAAAATTAGCTCTGTTAAAATAGTTCCTGAGTCTCTATTGTAGTCAAACAGCAAAATATTGTCATCCCAGTATTGTTTTATTTCCTCACCCCACATATTCGATTAACAAGTCTATCCTTTGAACTGTTTGGCAAAATGTCTCTCAAACTCTGCCTAAGTTGAAGCTTTTATTACAGCTCATCTAATGTAAATAATAATAGCAATAATAATATTGCTACTATCCACAACAATTATTACAATTACTTCTAATACAAACAATGCTTACTATGGATCAGGCCTTGTTATATGCATTTTACATAGATTAATATGTTTAATTGTCACAAAAATCCTGAGGTCTGGCTCTAGATATACAACAACGTTAAAGTGCCCTTAACTGGTTGCCTTTTCTCTATCCTCTTTCTAATCCATCATACTCATTTTATTGGCAGAAAATTGTTCTCACACAAAGATCTGATAAAGCCCAAAGCCATCTGTGATTCCCCAGTGCACTGGGAACAACATTCAAACTTCTTAAGTTGACAATTATCCTCCCAAGATCTGGTCCTAATTTATACTTCCCAATTCAGAGCGCACCTCTTCTCTACACATAACAAAGTTTTGCTACACTGGAATCAGTTTATTTATAATTATCCTCAAGGCAGCAATTCTCAAATTGTGGTATGAGCATCTCTAGGGATCCCTAAAATTGCTTTAGGAAGTTCATAGATCAAAACTATTCATAATACTTAGATGTTATTTGCTTTTGTAACTCTCATTTTCTCATGAGTATACAGTCGGGTTTCCCAGGCACTCTCTGATATGCAATATTACAACAGACTGCAGAAGCACATATGAGAATCTGCCTTCTATTAAGCCAGATGTTAAAGAAATTTATAAAAAACATAAAGTAGTTCTACTCTTCTACTTTGGAGGATATATATAGTAATTTTTCATAGAAATATGTCATTGATGTTAATATGTAAGAGTTTATTGTTGTTATTTTTAATTGACTTAATAAATTATTTAAGTGTCAATAGAAATTAACCATATCATTCAAAGGTCTTTGAGGTTCTCAGTCATTTTTAAGGTTATAAGGTGGTCCTCAGACCAAACAGTTTAAGAACCACTTTCTTTCTCTCTTTTTTCTTTCTTTCTTTCTTTTTCTTTTTCTTTCTTCCTTCCTTCTTTCCTTTCTTCTTTCCTTTTTTCTTTCTTCTTTCTTTTTCTTTCTTTCTCTTTCTTCCTTTCTTCCTTTCCTTTCTTCCTTTCTTCCTTTCTTTCCTTTCTTTCTTTCTTGATTTCTTTCTTCCTTTCTTCCTTTCTCTCTTTCTCTCTTTCTTTTCCGAGACAGGGTCTCACTGTGTTGCCCAGGCTGGAGTGCAGTGGTGCAATCTTGGCTCACTGCAGCCTTCATCTACCATCTTCAAGCAATCCTTTTGCCTCAGCCTCCCAAGTACCTGGGACTACAGGTGTGTGCCACCACACCTGTCTAACTTTTTAAATATTTTTTGTAGAGATTGAGTTTCGCCATGTTGCCCAAGCTGGTCTCAAACTCCTGGGTTCAAGTGATGCGCCTGCCTCAGCCTCCCAAACTGCTGGAATTACAGGTGTCAGCTCCCATGCCCAGTCAAAAGAACCACTGCTCTAATACTTAAGAGTATATGCCTTAAAATCAGATTGACATGGAGTTCAAATCCTAGTGATACAAATAATATTTTTACATCAGGAAAGTTAAAGTTGTTATCAGAATACTCAGTTTCTTCTACAGCAAAATGCAGATAATAACTATTGACCTTATAGGGTAATATGAACAAAATGCTTAAGCTGGAGTTGGTACACAGTACCAAATGGTGCCAAATAGTAAAGTCTTCCCATTTCATGACTAATATAATGATCATTATATTGTCATTTTCCAAATATGCTCTGGGCTTTCCTGGCTCAGAGTAATTAGTGATATTCTCGTCTCTGCAGGGACTGTCCTCTCAGAGACTTGTCTAACTACTGAGAGCCAATTGCAGTAGGCTAGTATTTGCAGAATGAAGACATCACTCTCTCTCTCACTCCTATAGAATCAGAAAGACCAAAGTATTATATTTGTTCATGAGTTTCTAACTACACATGTATAACTTATAACAGGGAGAATAATCTTAGAGTCCATGACTCTCAAATTTACGAATCTGGTACCTAAGAGGGAGGAAAAACTTCTGAAGATCTAAAGCTTGCCTTTAAATGCTGATCCCCAGTTCCTAAAAGATTGAAAGGTTAGTATTTATTATGAGGAAGAAAAGGGAAAGAATGCAAGTTTATTATATAAGAACATTATTATGAAAGGAGAGACCAAAGTTTGACCAAGTGGCAGAAAGTTGGACAATCAGTAGGCTTAGTCTAGAGATTGAATATCCACTCAGTCTCTCATGAGGCTTATCAAGCCCAGTCCTTGGATAGGAGGTAACTGATGGAAACTACAGGAAAGT
Organism: Plecturocebus donacophilus; assembly: GCA_004027715.1. Lineage (NCBI taxonomy): Eukaryota > Metazoa > Chordata > Mammalia > Primates > Pitheciidae > Plecturocebus > Plecturocebus donacophilus. The sequence continues at coordinate 16,069 of PVKP010017346.1, forward strand.
TGTGGAAAATTCCACAGACAGTACTGGGAGCTTGTTCCCTCGGTCCTAGAGTATAGCTGAGAGACATTGTGATCTTCTTGGAGAAACTCATGTCTAACAAATATGGTGCTTGAGTGATGGTTGTAACCACGGATTATATAGACTGGCTCAAGACATCTGCTTGAAGTCCTGTAGCCTCGCTATAGAATGAAAGAGACGGCTAAAAGTGGCTTCAGCTCCCTGAGAGAAAAGCAGAAGCAGTTGAGAACACATTGGTGAACCCAAACGTGCCAGGAGTCAAAATGAGGACATGGACATGGTACTGGAGGTCATGGTAACACCACATTTAACAGCAGCAGGTTAACATTAACATCATGAACCAGATACAAAAAAGTCACACCCAAACCAAGACTAGGAGAAAACATATGCAAATCATGTTTGCTAAGGAACTTATATTCAGCTTATTTAAAAAAACTTTTACAACTCAATAATTAAAAGACAACCTGAAACAAATGGGGCAAAATATCTGAACAGAAACTTTACCAAAGAATATATACGAGTGGTAAATAAGCACCTGAAAATATGCTCAACATTATTAGTCATTAAGAAAATGCAAGTTAAAACCACAACAAAATGCCATTGCATCTCCACTAGAATTGCTATATTGAGTGTTGGTGAGGACATGGAGCAACTGGGACTTTCATACATTGCTGGTGGAAATGCAAAATGACCCAGTGGAAAATATTTGTTATTTCCCTATAAAATTAAACACACACCATTCAATCCACTCCTGTATATTTCTTAGGAAGAAGTAAAAACATATGTCAATCTACTCCTGCATATTTATTAGGGAGAAACAAAAACATGTCCACACAAACATTTGTACTTGAATGTTCTTTTTTAAAGTTTGAAAATTGTTTTATTTTTATAATAGAGATGGGATCTCACTATGTGGACCAGGCTGGTAGTATTGAACTCCTGGCCTCCAGTGATCGTCCAGCCGTGGTCCCACCTTGACCTCCCATAATGTTGGGATTACAGGCATGGGCCACTGTGCCTGGACTGAATGTTCTTAACAGCTTTATTTATAAGCCAAAAGCTGGAACAGGCCAAATGCCCAGCAACTAGTGAATGGTGTAGTACATCTCTATAATACTACTTAGCAATTAAAAGGAACTCACTCCTATTAAACGCCCTATAAGTAAATCTCAAAATCATGTGGTAAATGAAAGAAGTCAAATGAAAGGCTAAGTGAAATCTGATTTCACTCATATAACATTGCAGAAAAGACAAAACCATAGAGAAAAATGGCAGATCATCAGTTGCTAGTGCCCGATGGTGGTAGGTTGGGATTGATTTCAAAATACCAGGAGATGACTTTTGGGGATGATGGAAATGTTCTCTGTGCTATCTAATATGGACGCTCCCAAACCACATGTAGCTACTGAACTTTTAATTACCTATAATTTAAATTAAATCAAATTGAAATGGAAATAAGAGTTATGCTGGAAAGCTATTTTTTCAACTGTGAATTTTGTAAGTTCTAAATAAAAATTAAGTATTTCTAGTGAAGACATGTTGTCTGAGTTGAGATATGTTGGAATTGTAAAAAACAGAACAGACTTCAAAGAATTGATGTGAAAAAAAGATAAAATAGCTCACTAATATATTCTTATATTGATTCTGTAACAAAGTGATAATATTTGAATATATTAAGTTAAAGAAAATATATTATTAAAATTGATTTCACCTGCTTCTTACACATTTTCCCTTTTATTTTTAATTGACACATAATAATTGTGCATCATCATATTTATGGGGTACAGAGTGATATTTCAATATGTATACCTTTCTTCTACTTTTTGAAAATGTGGCCCCTGGAAAACTTTTAAGTTATGTATGTGGCTCACATTTTATGTTTATTGGGCAGTACTGTTCTACCTCATGACTATGGCAGTGGTTGCGACACTGTATGCCTTTGTTAAAACACATTGAATTGTACATTTAAAACTAGAACATTTTTTGAAGTGTCAACTACGCTTTATGCAGCTGATTATTTTTAAGAAGACAATCTATGTCTAAGAAAACCAGTCAAGATGAGTCACGCTGGAAGGGGGCACTGTAGGGACGGAGGCCCATAAGGAAGACCAGGAAAGGCAAAAAGGTCCTTGGCTGATTGTGGTGAGGACAGAAGCTAGCGCAGGATGCCATTCCAACAGGGAAGAGGGAAAGCACACAGGAGGCTTTCATGGGTGTAAAATGGAATGTTTAGAGCCTAAATTATCAGCTTGAGTCTGAAAATGATTGGATAAGCATGAATTGGCCAAATTACATTTTTTTTCCATCAGCAGATGTAGAAGTTAAAATCTAGAAATAAAGCTGCATTTTTGCACAAGCGAGCTGGTGGACTGTTACAACTATATATTTTAAGCCATCTCTGTGCATTTTCCTGAAGCTCAGCTGAAGCAGCTCTTCTCTCAGAGCTTCTCCAGGACATTGGTTAAAATGAATGTGTTCCCATATGAGTGTTCCCAAAGTTGAGCGTATATTCCTATTATGGAAAATTTCATGTACTCAGGAGCCAAAGAATGTTTGTAGAATTAATGTCCTTACAGAAGGGCGAAGTCTACAACAGTATCTCCAACAGGCGCTGCCTGGTCATCACCAAGTTGGAGAAGGGGCTAAGGACAGGGTGTACCTGAACATCCCTCCGGAGGCCAACCCCTTGGCTGTAGTGTGGAGAGTACTGTTCCTCATACTGTTTAAGTTCTCTACTTGGGAGAACCTCACTTTTCCATTATCATGTATAAATTCTGTTTATTTGTCAAGGCCCAGCTAAGTTTTTGTCTTTTCCCATATCACGTTCATTTTCTACTGCTTTGAAATCCTACACTACTTTATTACTTAGCAATTGTGAGTTATTCACTATTGGGTCCTACGTGTTTATTCTGTCTCCTCAACCAAATGGTGAGGTTCTCTCAGGGGCATGCCTTTCATTTCCATAGTATGCAGTGTGTTGTTAGCCATTCAAACTGGCTGATCAACTGTTGGTAGCACTGAATTCCCTACAAGGAAAAACCATGTTTTTCTTCCTTATTAATAAATATGATCATAGAGAAAAACTGCTGAGCAGAACAGCAGCAGCAACAATTTTATGAGCATGCCCACAGCCACGTTCTTTACATACGTTCTCACATTTTGTCATCTAAATCAAACGACATGATACCTATAACCATCGTTCCCCAAGTGACTGGAGGCACCCCAGGCCACCACAGCAAACTTACAGGAAAGCCAAGACAGATTTTAAATTTTTGAGGGGAACACTTCTGTGATATACCATGCAAACTATTAGCTTAAAGTAGATCACAGTTGCAACATTAGATTGTGCTAGATGTCAGATCTTTGTAAAGGTTGATCGTGATGAAAACCAAGTATGGTGTAAAATTTAATATGGAAGAGAAAACTCTGATTCCATGTTTCAAGGAACTGTGCAGTACTCAACAGGCACACACGCTCCACTAGTAAGTACTTGGTATTTACTTAAAAATTATTTTTTTCTCAATATATATATTTTTCAAAAGACTTCTAATTTTTTTGAACATACATATGTATACAATTGTTTGGGCCTAACTACTTAATCAAGAAATTGTTAGTTTTTTTTTTTTTTTTTTTTTTTTTTTTGGCATAGGGGTTGTGTTAAACAATTACTGAGACACTAAGGGCTCCATGAACAGAAAAAGTTTAGTAATCTGCACCCTGTAACGTTCCTATCATTGTTTTCAGGTTGTAGTTGAAGAAGCTGATGACCTAGAGTGTTAAGACTTTCCAAAGGCCTACACTAGTCAGTGTCAGACCTGGGATTCAATTCTAGCTTCCTCTCAATGTAAAACTCATGCCTTCTTTCTTCCTTCCTTTGTTTTCTTCCTTGCTTTGCCTTTTCTTCCTTTCCTTTTCCTCCCTCCCTCCCTTCTTTCCTTCCTTCCTTGACAGGGTTTTGCTCTGTTGTCCAGGCTGAAGTGCAGTGCCATGATCACAGCTCACTTCAGCTTCGAACTCCTGGGCTCAAGCGATACTCCTGAGTTGCCTCCAGAGTAGCTGGGATTACAGGGATGGGCCATGGAGCTCAGCTTATGTTTTTAATCCTGGGTTTACTTTAAGATCCTTCAGATCAGCTTCTGGACGCAGTCACCAAAGAGAAAGCAGATGGTCCATGGAGAAGCAATGGGAGAAGATTTCCCTTGCGGCTAAGAGAGGGCAGTGGGAGGTCATAGAAAGCAGCAGGGTTAGTGACCCTGGCAGTTTCTGACTATGAGCTATTACCACAACAGAAATTTACACTGAGGAATTAAGTGACTAACTAGGGGTCCCATGGGGAGCTCATCCATCCTCTTAGACCCTGACATTCCCCCACACTAAAATCCCAGGGAAGAGTGGGTAACTTATCAGTAAGCAGAGCAGCTCTTGAAATCAGTTCATTTGCTTCTGGGATATTCCTGGATTTTTATCCCAACCTCAACACACTTCAAGGAATGACAATGTGACCCTTTTCTTGTCCTGATGATCTGGGAGCATTTTCCTCACCATTATGCACATATTACTACCCTCTTAAGAGGTCAGTAAAGCTCTTCATTTCAAAACCTGATTTATTTGCATTCATAATCTCCCTGTTAGCTAGGCAATCTGCATAATAACCCGGCATGAAATATTTTTAACCAGGCTTTCCAAAATGTAGAAAGAAGCCTCCATAATAATGGAAGGCATTAACTATCTTAAACAGGAATCCATTTGCAGATTAAATTTGCCAAGAGGTCGGCTTGCAGCTGCCACTGTGTTGCAATCCCATGTGTCCTCTGTGTCACATCCTGTGACACATCTTGAGAAGAGTCAGGGTCTTTTCCAGTCTGCTGGTTCTCTGTTTCAATTAGAATAGATTTAAGAGTCCCCAAGCTCTGGTTTCTAGGTGGCCTTGCACAATATTATTAATAATTCCATCATACCTATGCTGATAACAGATTACATTTCTACCATCCCACAAAAAAGCCCAAAAAGATTAAGGACTACCCCCATGGCTAATTTCTTTAGTAGTTTCATATCTGATTGACATCCATTTACCTAATTGCAGCTAGAAGATTTAATTTCCATTTCATTGGCTTAAAATTAATGGGAAAAATCTGTTTGCTTTTTAAATATTTGACTCATCCTTTCTCATCTCTGGAACAATGTTGAGATAGTCTATTGCATGGGATGAATTCTACAATTTATCAGTTTTCATTCTTTGAATTCATTTCAGCCAAACCTAGCTATTTATAATTTGAAGTCTAACATAAAGTTTAACCTTTCATTGCAACTAATTTTATTATTTTTTTGCAAGCCTAATAAGAAGGGTACCGGGGTATTCATTTAGAATTTCAAAAGATTTTACAAATAGAAAAACTTTGAAGGCTATACGGCTATGGATGCAAAAGCTAGTTTGATCATTTAAGAGCTACAACGCCTAGAACAGGCTACTTAACCCAGATTTGAGACAAGGATGAGATAAATGAAGTGCCTCAAGCACAAGATTTAAAGGAGGTGCTCGCTCTTGGGGTTATGCAAGGTTGGGATAGCACACATACAAACCTGAAGTGAATAACTTTATTCTTAAATTCTGTGCCACACAGTTGTAGCTTCCTTCACTTTAGTTCTGGCAAGATCTCTGAGTATTAGTTGTCTCATCTGCAAAAGGTTGCTGGTAATAGCAACCTTCTTCATGGCGGTGTAAGTGAGGATAAAATGAAATAATTCACTTAACCACTTAGAATATTGCCCGGCACATAGTAAGCACCTAATAAATGCTCCATGATGTTACTATTAATAATATATTACATTGTATTATACAATTTGACCATGTTACCTAGAGTCTTTCAGCAGTTTTTTTTAAGAAAATAGTATAAAATCATAAACATGTCCCTGAAACCTAGCATAATCTGGCTCCATGTACCTCTCTGTCAATATATTCTAGAGCTCTCCTTGAAAATCCCACTGATCTTCTTTTGGGTTCCTAAATAAATTGGGTTTCATAATTGTCTGCCTGTCACAGGGCCTCTGCATAGTCTGTTCCCAGTCTAAAATTCCTCTCCATCCCTTTTAATATAGTTATTTCTGCCTCATCTTTTATATCATAGTTCAATCATCATTTCCTTAGGGTCTAGATCAGATCTGTTAGATACTTTTTTGTGGTTTTTTTTTTTTTTTTTTTTTTGAGACAGAGTCTCACTTTGTCGCCCAGGTTGGAATGCAATGGTGTGATCTTGGCTCACTGCAACCTCCGCCTCCTGTGTTCAAGCAAGGCTCTTGCCTCAGCCTCCTGAGTAGCTGGGACTACAGACACATGCCACCATGTCCAACTAATTTTTATACTCTTAGTAGAGATGGGGTTTCACCATATCAGCCAGGCTAGTCTCAAACTCCTGACCTTGTGATCCACACACCTTGGGCTTCCAAAGTGCTGGGATTACAGGCATAAGCCATGGCATCTGGCCTCTTGGCTTTTAAAATAAATCATGGTTGGTACTTATGCATTTATTTGTCTGATTGTTGGATTACTGTCACTCTATGCTACTAGATGTTAAGTTAGTTCCAAGAAAGCAGAGACCTTTCTGTTTTGCTTTGCAATTTATCCTCACCACAGTAGCATGCAGCCAGTAGCTGCACAATAAGTAATTGTTTAAAGAGGGATATAAAAATAACATTGCCACCAACTGTATTAATAATGCATCCTGGCCAGGGGTGACAAATGTGCTATATCACGTGGGAGACTATTGTCTTTTGGATTAAGAGTTCTTCTGCTTGTTTTTCCTCATAGTAAACCCAAATACCTCTTCCGTCTATATAGCCACACTTACGTCCAATTTTATTTCATGAGCAACCACTTTCTTTGAATATTTTATTAGTGCACAAATACATGTCAAGTGCCTAGAATATGTAGCACACTAAGTTTAGTTGGGTATATACAATGAGTAAAGGTACACTTACTATATTTCGATTTTTTTAAGCACAGTGGAGGGTGAATCACATGCCCAAAGCTTTGATTTGAGGAAGTATAGAGTGTATATTAAGTTTCCTAAGAGAGGTACAGCATACCCTAAAAGAGAATGACCTTATCATCTGAGAAATCAGTGGCCACTTCCTGAATGAGGAGATTTTCTGAGATAACATCTGAAGAATGAGTGGAAGGTATACACATGAAGAGTGGTGGGGAGAGAATGAGCTTTCTGAAGGAAAGAATAGAGGGGGATATTTAGTCATTCTGCATACTTGCAGAATAACATATCCATGATCTCTTATTCTTTCAACTTTTCAGTCATTCTTTCATTTGCTTATTCATTCATAACAAATACTAAGTAAGTCTCCTCAATATGCCAAGTACTACCTTCATATGGAAAAAAGACAAGTCCAAGCTCTTCTGGGGATTATATGCTGGTATGTTCAAATCCTATCTATAGCCAAGAAACTCTCACCTAACTTGCAGGAGATGTTAAAAATACCATGTGTTCAGCCCTGTAGGCAGATACTTGCCTAATGCTTTATTTCAGGCTGTTTTTGAAATGCAGTTGTCCTGTGGAGGCCCTGTCTGCTCATGCAGGTAAGATGTTCTGAAAGCAAGAATGAGTTTATATTTGGCGGAAATAGTCTATTTGCTGTGATTCTAGAAGCATAGAGTCAAGTGCTTAAGACAGAAACAGTGCTAAATAAACGTTTGCCCTTGTTGTCATTATTATTACCTATTCGAGATGGCAGAAGAAGGCAGAGGGAAAGAATTGATGCTTTGGAAGAGGTAGTCTTCACATGCCACCACCCATGTTTTCTTAAACATGCCGTGTTTGAGAAAGACAGGGAGGACTTCAAGGGTCTTACTCTCTCCCATTACAGTGTCTGACCATTTTATCCCACACTTTCAAACTAGCCCTATACCCATGGCAGAAACATGCAAGAACATTCTGTGCCTAGTAAAAATGGAAAGAAATAGAGGCCAACATATAGTTCCATTTTTTCCCCAAATGTCACATTAAAATAGCTCCCTCAATCTCTTGATCTCCAATTTGCCTTTAACTGAGGACTGCACAAGGCATGATTCTTGGTGTGTATGTTCATCTTTATTTAGAAAAACATAAACTGAATATAGAGATGAAAAATTTGAGGAACACTCTCTAATATCATAATTGATTATTTCCCAGTTATTCAACTTTAAGGACTAAAAGCTAAACTCTTAAACCCTTTAGTGAGTTAAACTGTAAGAAGGGATACTTTAAGGTGATGGGACTATTTACTTCCCATTTACCCTCTGTGTCCTACTAAAATGGACCTAGCTCAGTGCTTTCCACTTATGTTGTCTTTGGTAGGATTTTTGTTCTGGTCAACTCAACTTCAAATCTATGAGATCATGAGGAATCAGCAAAGGAAATGACATATGGTGGAGAGCAGGTGACTTTGAGAGGCAATATTAACTATGTATACATGAAATCACAACAAGTATAAATATTTAATTTCCAATGTTTGAAAGAGAAAAGATGGTTTCTTTGAAAGTGGACTTTAATGCATATGTAAATTAATTATAACTCATGACATTCCTTGCACAAATCATTATTTCAGAAAATGATGCAATAATTTAAAACCAATATTGACAGTTTGAATGTTACAATACTTTAAAAAATGTATTGCCGTATATTTTCTCTTCCCCTTAAAGAAGACCTTCTATTATCAGCAAGATGAAATGCAAAATAGAGGCCACATGGTTTCTATTTGTCAAGGTTGTGTAACCTGTACTCAGAGGAGATCATCCACGGGGTCCTCTAGGAAGCAGTGGTTAGGGTGGTGGCAGTTTACACAATTGTCCCACTGCACTGCATCCTGTTATGTCATTACAACCTATGTAAAGGTCACCTCCAAAAGTTAATGATTTGCATGCTTTCCTGGGCACCGTTCTAATCTCTGGTGATCTTCAACTTTAGTATGTTTCTACGTCTACAAATTTGATCTCCTGGTATAATCAGCTTTAAAAAGTACTTAAAATCTGAGAACCAATTAGGCATTCACATGCTGTAAAAAAGCTATAGCTGCAAAATTGTTGTTAGCCAGGTTGGTCCTAATTTAAGGATGAGATATGAGTAGATGGGGACACTGGTAAATAATATAAAGGTCATGGTGCTGAGCTCTGCCAAGATGGCTGAATAGGAAGAGCTCTAGAGCACAGTTCCCAGCAAGAGCGACGCAGAGGGCAAGTGATTGTGACATTTCCAACTGAAGTACCAGGTGCATCACAACGGGACTGGTTGGACAGTGGGTGTAGCCCAAGGAAGATGAGCCAAGGCAGGGTAGGTGCTCCCTCACCCAAGAAGTGCAGTGGACTGGAGGGCCCTCCTCCTACCCAACGAAGGCCACTCCGGCACTCCGGTTCAGATACTGCACTCCTCCCGTGATCTTTACAGCCCACAGACCAGGAGACTCCTGCCAGCCGACAAGCGCCATGGGTTTTCAGCACAAAAACCTGCACAAATCTGAGCAGCCATTTTAACTGGCACCTGGAATGCCTGTGAGACAGAGCCACACGTTCCCCTGAAAAAGAGGGGGCTGAAGGCAGGGAGCCAGATGATCTGGCTCAGCAGGTCCCTCCCCCACAAAGACCAGTAATCTGAAATTCACTTGCTTAAGAGTTTCACAGCCAGTGAAGCAGTTTGAGCTCGACCCAGGATGGTTGAGCTCCACAGGGGGAAAAGCATCCGCCATTACCGAGGCAGTCCACCACTATCAAGGTAATCCACCATCACCAAGGCAATCTGCCATTACCAAGGCAGCCCATCATTACGGAGGCAGTTCTAACCTTACATGTGTAAACAAAACTGCAAGGACATTTACACAGCAGCTGGACTGAGCCCATGGCAGCTCAGCAATGCCTCTGCAGCCAGACTGTGACTAGACTCCCTCCTTTCTGGGCAGGGCATCTCTGAAAAAAGGCAGCAGCACATAAGAGACATAAATAAAGCCCCACCTTCCCAGGACAGAGAACCCTGGAAAAGAGGCGGTTGTGAGTTCCACTGTAGCAGACTTAAACGTCCCTGCCCAGCATCTCTGAATGGAATGGAGCTCCCAGCACAGCATCTAAGCTCTGATAAGGGACAGACTGCCTCCTCAAGCAGCTCCCTGACCCCCATATATCCTAAGAGGCACCCCATAAAGGAGAGCTCTGGCTGACATCTAGTGGGTACCCTTCTGGGATGAAGATACCAGAAGATGGAAGAGGCAGTAACCCTTACTGTTCTGCAGCCCCCATGGGAGATTCCCAGGCAAATGATCTGGAGTAGACCTCCAGCAGTTCTGCAGCAGAGAGGCTTGACTGTTAGAAGGAAAACTAAAAGTAAAGAAGGAAATAGCTTCAATATCAACAGAAAGGACATCCACTCACAGATCCCCATCCGAAAGTCACCAACTTCAAAGACCAAAGGTAGATAAATCCATGAAGATGGGAAGAAACCAGCAAAAAAAAAAAAAAAAAAGGATGAAATCACCAAAAACCAGAATGCCTCTCCTCCTCTAAGGAATTACAATTTCTCACCAGCAAGGTAACAAAACTGGATGAAGAATGACTTTGATGAATTGACAGAAGCAAGCTTCAGAAGGTGGGTAATAGCAAACTTCTCTGAACTAAAGGAAGTTGTTCTAACCCAACGCAAAGAAACTAAGAATGTTGAAAAAAGGTTAGATGAAATGCTAACTAGAATAACCAGCTTAGAGAAGAACATAAACAACTTGATGGAGGTGAAAAACACAGCACAAGAACTTCATGAAGCATACATAAGTTTCAGTAGCTGGACTGATCAAGCAGAAAAAAGGATATCAGAGATTGAAGATCAACTCAATGAAATAAAGCAAGAAGGCAAGATTACAGAAAAAAGAGTGAAAAGAAGTGAATAAAGCCTCCAACAAATATGGGATTATGTGAAAAGACTTAATCTACGTTTGATTGGTGTACTTGAATGTGACAAGGAGAATGAAACCAAGCTGGAAATAACTCTTCAGGTTATTATCCAGGAGAACTTCCCCAACCTAGCAAGGCAGGCCAACATTCAAATCCAGGAAATACAGAGAACACCACAAAGATATTCCTCAAGAAGAGCAACCCCAAGAAACATAATCGTCAGATTCACCAGGATTGAAATGAAGGAGAAAATGCTAAGGACAGCCAGAGAGAAAAGTCAAGTCACTCACAAAAGAAAGCCTATTAGATTCACAGTGGAACTCTCAGCAGAAGCCCTATAAGCCAGAAGAGAGTAGGGATCAATATTCAACATCCTTAAACAAAAGAACTTTCAACCCAGAATTTCATGTCCAGCCAAACTAAGTTTCATAAGTGAAGGAGAAATAAAATCCTTTATGGACAAGCAATTGCTGAGAGATTTCATCACGACCAGCCTGCCTTGCAAGAGATCCTGAAGGAAGCACTAAACATGGAAAGGAACAACCAATACCAGCCACTACAAAAACATACCAAATGGTAAAGACCATCAACACAATGAAGAAACTGAGTCAACTAACAGGCAAAACAACCAGCTAGTATCAAAATGGCCCAATTAAATTTACACATAACAATATTAACCTTAAATGTAAATGTCCAAATGCCCTAATAAAAAGACACAGATTGGCAAACTGGATAAAAAGTCAAGACCTATCAGTGTGCTGTATTCAGGAGACCCACCTAGTGTGCAAAGACACATTTAGACTCAAAATAAAGGGATGGAGGAAGATTTACCAAGCAAATGGAGAGTAAAAAAAAGCAAGGGTTGCAATCCTAGTCTCTGATAAAACAGACTTTCAACCAACAAAGATCAAAAGAGACAAAGAAAGGCATTACATAATGGTAAAAGGATCAATGCAACAAGAAGAGCTAACAATCTAAATATATATGCACCCAGTACAGGAGCATCCAGGCACATAAAGCAAGTTCTCAATGACCTACAAGGAGACTTAGACTCCCACACAATAATAGTGGGAGACTTTAATACTCTACTGTCAATATTAGACAGATGAATGAGACAGAAACTTAACAAGGATATCCAGGACTTGAACTCAGATCTGGACCAAGTGGACCTAATAGACATCTACAGAACTCTCCATCCCAAATCCACAGAATATACATTTTTCTCAGTGCCACATTGCACTTACTCTAAAATTGACCACACAATTGGAAGTAAATCACTCCTCAACAAATGCAAAAGAACAGAAATCCTAACAACCAGTCTCTCAGACCACAGTGCAATCAAATTAGAACTCAGAATTAAGAATATCACTCAAAACTGCACAACTACATGGTTACTGAACAACCTGCTCCTGAATGACTATTGGATAAATAATGAAATGAAGGCAGAAATAAAGATGTTCTTTGAAACCAATGAGAATGAAGACACAACATACTGGAATCTCTGGGACACATTTAAAGCAGTGTCTAGAGGGAAATTTATAGCACTAAATGCCCATATGAGAAGCGAGGAAAGATCTAAAATCAATACCCTATTATCAAAATTAAAAGAGCTAGAGGAGCAAGATCAAACAAATTCAAAAGCTAGTAGAAGACAAGAAATAACTAAGATCAGAGTAGAGCTAAAGGAGATAGAGACACAAAAAGCACTTCAAAAAATCATTAAGTTTTTTTTGAAAAGGTCAACAAAATAGACTGACCACTAGCCAGACTAATAAAAAAGAAAAGAGAGAAGAATCGAACAGATGCAATAAAAAATGATAAAGGGGTTATCACCACCGATTCCACAGAAATACAAACTACTATCAGAGATTACTGTAAACAACTCTATGCACATAAACCAGTAAATCTAGAAGAAATGGATAAATTCCTGGACACTTACACCCTCCCAAGACTAAACTAGGATCCCTGAATAGACCAATAACAAGGTCTGAAGTAGAGGCAGCAATTAATAGCCTACCAACCAAAAAAAGTCCAGGTCTCAATGGGTTCACAGCTGAATTCTACTAGACATACAAAGAGGAACAAGTACCATTCCTTCTGAAATTATTTCAAACAATACAAAGAGAGGGAATCCTCCCTAACTCATTTTATGAGACCAACATCATCCTGATACCAAAACCTGGGAGAGATATAACTAAAAAAGAAAATTTCAGGCCAATATCCATGATGAACATCGATGCAAAAATCTTCAATAAAATACTGGCTAACCAAATGCAACAACACATCAAAAAGCTTATCCATCATGATCAAGTAGGCTTTATCCCAGGGATGCAAGGCTGGCTCAACATACGCAAATCTATAAACGTAATCCATGACATAAACAAAATCAAACATAAAAACCACATGATTATCTCAATAGATGCAGAGAAGGCCTTTGACAAAATTCAACAGCCCTTTATGCTAAAAATTCTTAAAGTAGGTATCAATGGAATGTGTCTCAAAATAATAAAAGCTATTTATGACAAGCCCAAGGCCAATATCATACTGAATGGGCAAAAACTGGAAGCATTCCCTTTGAAAACTGGCACTAAACAAGGATGACCTCCCTCACCATTCTCATTCAACATAGTATTGGAAGTTCTAGTCAGAGCAATCAGGCAAAAAAAAAAAGAAAAAAAGAAAAAAAAAAGAAATAAAGGGTATTTAGTTAGGAAAAGAGGAAGTCAAATTGTCTCTATTTGCAGATGACATGATTGTATATTTAGAAGACCCCATTGTCTCAGCCCAAAATCTCCTTAAGCTGATAAACAACTTTAGTAAAGTCTCAGGATACAAAATCAATGTGCAAAAATCACAAGCATTCCTATACACCAATAACAGACAGAGAGCCAAATCATGAGCGAACTTCTATTCATAATTGCTACAAAGAGAATAAAATAACTAGGAATACAACTAACAAAGAATGTGAAGGACGTTTCAAGGAAAACTATAAATCACTGCTCAAGGAAATCAGAAAGGACACAAACAGATGGAGAAACATTCCATACTCACGGTTAGGAAGAATCAATATCGTGAAAATGGCCATGCTGTCCAAAGTAATTTATAGATGCAATGCTATCCCCATCAAACTACCACTGACCTTCTTCATAGAACTGGTAAAAACCACCTTAAATTTCATATGGAACCAAAAAAGAGCCTATATAACTAAGAAAATCCTAAGAAAAAAGAACAAAGTTGGAGGCATCATGCTACCGGACTTCAAACTATACTACAAGGCCACAGCAATCAACACAGCATGGTACTGGTACCAAAACAGAGATATAGACCAATGGAACACAACAGAGGCCTCGGAAGTAATACCACACATCTGCAACCATCTGATCTTTAACAATCTGGACAAAAACAACCAATGGGGAAAGAATTCCCTGTTTAATAAATGGTGTTGGGAAAACTGGCTAGCCATCTGCAGAAAACAGAAACTGGACCTCCTCCTTATGCCTTATACAAATATTAACTCCAGATGGATTAAAGATTTAACCATAAGACCTAATACCATAAAAACCCTAGAAGAAAACCTAGGCAATACCATTCAGGACATAGTCATAGGTAAGGACTTCATCACTAAAACACCAAAAGCAATGGCAACAAAAGCCAAAATAGACAAATGGGATCTAATTAAACTCTAGAACTTCTGCACAGCAAAAGAAACTATCATTAAACTGGCAACCAACAGAATGGGAAAAGTTTTTGTAAGCTACCCATCTGACCAAGGGCTAATATCCACAATCTACAAAGAACTAAAACAAATATACAAGAAAAAAACAAACAACCCCACCAAAAACTGGGCAAAAGGTATGAATAGACACTTTTGAAAAGAAGACACAAGCATATGAAAAAGTGCTCACCATCACTGGTCATTAGAGAAATGCAAATCAAAACCACATTGAGATATCATCTCACGCCAGTTAGAATGGTGATCATTAAAAAATCCGGAGACAACAGATGCTGGAGAGGATGTGGAGAAATAGGAGAACATTAACACTGTTGGTGGGAGTGTAAATTAGTTCAACCATTGTGGAAGACAGTGTGGCGATTCCTCAAGGATCTAGAAATAGAAAAACCATTTGACCCAGCAATCCCATTACTGGGTATATCCCAAAGGATTATAAATCATTCTATTATAAAGACACATGCACACATATGTTCATTGCAGCACTGTTTACAATAGCAAAGACTTGGAACCAACCCAAATGTCCATCAAAGATAGACTGGATAAAAAAAATGTGGCACATATACACCATGGAATACTAAACAGCCATAAAAAGGATGAGTTCATGTCCTTTGCAGGGACATGGATGATGTTGGAAACCATCATTCTCAGCAAGCTGACACAAGAACAGAGAACTAAATGCCACATGTTCTCACTCATAAGTGGGTGTAGAACAATGAGAACACATGGACACAGGGAGGGGAACACTGCATACTGTGGTCTGTGGGAGTGTGGGGGCTGGGGAAGGATAGCAGAGGATAGGGAGATTGGGGAGGGATAACATTAGGAAAAATACCTAATGTAGGTGATGGGGGGAGATGAAAGCAGCAAACCACCATGGCATGTGTATACCTATGTAACAGTCCTGCATGATCTGCCCATGTACCCCAGCACTTAAAGTAAAATAAATAAATTTTAAAAATATATTTTTAAAAAGGTCATATGTTGATGAATAAACATAGGGTTAGGTTTTATGAACAAAGCCATTTTCTTCGGCTACCTGATGTAAACAGCAGATTTGGTAGCCCAAATGTAAGATCCAAGACCTAGTGGGAGTTGCCATATCTTGTGTGATACAATTTAGGGCCAGGATACTTAAAGTCTCTCTCTAGATCAAATGTATCTCCCCAAGTAGTCCTCCATTTTAAGCATTAGAATCAACAGTGGCTTCCAAAAAGGCCATTTTCATAAAGATGTTCTGGTTAAAATGCATACATTAGAGAGCTAAAAAATCAAGATGTCATTTTTTTCTTTTCTTGTATTCTCCATGTCAGTTTTAACAGAACATTCAAGATTTTATGTACTACATTGCTCTCAAATATATCCTTATCTATCTTCACTACTACCAGTCTGGTCCAAGCAAACATCATCTTTCATCTGGGCCTGTAACAGCCTCCCCACTGGTTTTCTTACAACCAATTTTGCCCCTTGAAATCTGCTGTACTCTGCCAAGTAGCCAAAGAAAAAAATGTTTAGAAAATGTGAATCAGATCATATAGTTCTTCTACTTAAAATCCTCCAATGTCTAACCCTTGGACTCAGAGTAAAATTCACATTGCTCACCCTGGCATTCAATGCAAGACATTCTTCTTACAGCCCTTTGCATGCTCAGCTCTCTCTCATTCATACATCACCTTCCCCTCTACTCAATAAATCTAAAGAAGTAATTCTATCTACACACACACACAGACACAGACACACAGAAAGACATGTACACATGTGTGCAACTGATACACCTTTCCCATTGCTATTCCTTCATAACAAGTACCACTATGTGAAATTTCAGCACTAGAAGCATTCAGCCCTCTGTCCTGAAGATGTTGTTCCTTTACCCTAAGTTTAGCTGTCACACTCAGGTGCAGACTTAGAGAAGGAATCATTATATGTCTTTCATGACTGACTCATAGATTCACTGGCCTTTGTTCCTTTCCAGAATACCATTCTATTTGGTCTACATATTATGCTGCATTCTGAACCACTACAGCAAAAATCAGTGTTATTGGTTCCTTCTCCTCTGCCCAAATTTTTGTGCTTGACTTCTCCTTGCTAATGTTTAAAAATCATTAACCAAGACAAAAAATAAAAAACCCTCCATTTCAACACTGTTACTACATCTTTATCTTCTCATCCTTTTTGCAATGAAATTCTTTTAAGAAAACTGACTCCTCATTACTCTGAATTCTTAACTTCCAGGGGTGATGGAAAAGTCATGTTTTTAGAAACTGGACTTGTAAGATGCACAACTTTCCCTTTGGGGAGAGCTGTGTTTTCCATTAAACTAAAAGCTCCTTGAAGACAGTGCATTAGTATAGCATTTCTAAAGAAAATAAAAAATTGTATCACTTTAAAGAGGTTTGTGCAGCATCTGACCCATGGTTTGTACTAAATATCTGTTTTCAAACACCACATTACTCACAACAAAAAGATGCAAAGGGTTAATATTTTTAAAAGGCATTTGAATTTTTGAGTTACTCAAGTTCTTTTCAAAGCAGAAGCATAAAAAAAGAAAATTCTAACCACATGTTACCACCTGTGGGGGTTTTTTTTGTTTGTTTTGTTTTTTTGAGACAGAGTCTTGCTCTGTTGCCTAGGCTGGAGTGCAGTGGCACTATCTTGGCTCACTACAACCTCCACTTCCTGAGTTTAAGCAATTCTCCTGCCTCAGCCTCCTGAATCGCTGGGACTACAGATGCACGTCACCATGCCCACTAATTTCTGTATTTTTAGTAGAGACGGGGTTTCAGTATGTTGGCCAGGCTGTTCTCAAACTCCTGACCTCAGGTGATCTACCAGCTTCAGCCTCTCAAAGTGCTGGGATTACAGGCGTGAGCCACCATGAACCAGCTACCTTTTTTTTTTTGTGATTACTCAGAGAAAGTTTTATCTCTTTGAGTATACAGTAGATCTTATTATGTATTTAATCAAATGATTTCAAGTACGCATTCTATGCAGAGAGTGACAGACAGAAATAAAGCAAGTGATTTTCCTTCATTCTTCTTTATCTATCTTGGTTGTTATTGTACTTCTACAGCTAAACCTGATACGTGATATGTGACTGGCATCCAAGATATGTGAAATAAATGAATGAATGCATGCAG
Source organism: Plecturocebus donacophilus (assembly GCA_004027715.1). Lineage (NCBI taxonomy): Eukaryota > Metazoa > Chordata > Mammalia > Primates > Pitheciidae > Plecturocebus > Plecturocebus donacophilus. The sequence continues at coordinate 33,869 of PVKP010017346.1, forward strand.
CTAATACATGACAGAGCAGGCCAAGCCAGGTTTTTCTGATTAAAAGCCCATATCCCACAACTAAACTGTATTGATTCCCCTCATCCATCTGAGTGAGTATGGTGTTGTTCTCCAGTGCCACTTTTTGATCCTTGCTGTATACCCTCTTCGACTGCCATTATCTATGTTTGTGCTTTTGTCACCAAGTATCTACCTCATTGCAAGGTCATTCCTTGTATAGCATTATATATGAGCCTCAGAGCAAAAATAAAATTATTATGCTTGCTGGTGTCTATCAATTGTTGTGTGCAATTAAGAAATCCATTTTACACATAAGGATCTTCATTTATAGAGAGGTTCAAAGTTATGCCCAATAGCACACAATTAATGGTAGAGTTGGTTCTAGAATCTAATTGACATGGTCCCTTCACATTTTTTATGAATAAGGTGGGTTACAAATAAATAAATAATGTATCTTCTGCCTCCCAGTCAACATTCTAATACCACAGTGGCTGGCAAAATCAACCACTTCGATTCTTTAGCCCAATCTTATTTTATCTTCTAGCTCTAGCAAGATCTGAGATGAAAGAATGTGAGCAGTCTAATGTACTTAGAAATTTGCTTTCCTCACCTTTTGCTGAGTCCTGTCATTTTATTTGCTATCCAAGAATGCTAAGTATTTATTTAACAGTAAAGGGACAAGCAATCTGACATCTCCTCCCAGTTAAAACAAAGTCATCTCAAATACAGATGGATACACGTCATTTTGCAAGCTATCTTTGTTTTTCAGAGCTGCTGCCTCAAACTTTCTGCAACGAGATGCCCCCTCAGACTCGCTTCATTCCTTCACCCCTGGCAGTGGCTTTCCTTGAAAACATATAATCTTGTCTACCTGCATTTTTTTGTATGTTTAGGCTCCAGCAAAGATTCCATTATGAAAATGACAGAACTGCCAGAAAGAATTATGACTTCACTGCTTAACAAGCTGTGAATTCACTGTGGAGGTAGCAAGGCAGAGAAGCAAAGAAACAGGAGGAAAAATATACATGAAGGGAAACTCGCCTTGGGCTATGCACTTATGCAAGTTGAGAATGGTTTTCCCAGCCTTTCAGGATTTATATGTTGGCTCCACCACAAACTACCTAAGTTTCTTTCCATAGTACGGGGCAGGATTTTTGCCTTTTATCTAAAGTTGGTGAAGTTGATGATAATGACAGCTTGCATTTATTGAGTGATGAATAGGTACTAATAGTAGGCTAAACATTTGTGCATATGATTTTATTCAATACTTACAACTTCTCTATATAACACTCTCATTTAAATCCTTTAAAAACATCCTGTTGGCTTTAAGATAAAGTCCAAATGTTTTAACCTAGTTTATGAGACCCTCTAAGATTCTACAAACTTTGCCCCTCTCTCAACCTCATCTAATACCACTCTGCCCCTTTCTGGAATGGTCTGGTCTCTTCCATATTTTTGGTTCTTCCTCTGTTTATACTTTGTCTTGCCTGTAGGCCTTAAACATATTCCCTTGTAACCACATTTCTCCCACTCTTCACCTGACTATCTCACACCTCCCTTTAAGACCTAAATATTTTTTCTTAGAGAGTCACCTCCAACTCCCTAAGCTAGTTAAGTTTTCTTGTTGTTTGCTTCCGTGGTTCACTCATGATTAAAAAAGAGGAAAAACTCTTTTGTAACTCAATACTTGAAATGACGATTTAAATATGCACCTTTTCTGCTAGATTTAACCTCTACAGAGGCTGACAACATGTCTTCTAATTCATAGTTGTTTCACTAGCCTCTAGCTGAATGCCTGACAAACGAGTGGAGTTTGAATAAATAGTTCGAAATCAATTATATGCAAAATCTATATATGAATGTTCCTATTTCTTAGATGAGGAAACAAGTTAAGAGCTAAATAGTGCACCCAAAGACAGCATATGGTGAAGCCAAGCTTTGACTCGAAGACTGATGTCAAAACGCATGTTCACAATCGCTCTATAGTACTATCTTCTCAAAATTCCCTCTAGCTATCACAGGGAAAAATAAAGACTATTTCTATAGGAGATTTGTCTTAGAGAAAAATCTAGTAGTAAAAGCTTCCAGGATTCAGGGAGGTGATCCTTCTCACGTCTGATTTCACAGCTACATAAAAGAAGCTAGGGTGATTTAATATCTTTCCGCACCCTGGGCACGATGGCATACCTCCCCAAAACCTGGTTTCTGCTTTTCACTTATAGGTGGTAGTGGATAACAGGCAACCTATAGCTACAGCTGTTAGTCCTTCCTACAGATCTGCATGCAAATGAGAAAGTGAGTTTCTCACATTCAGAGAGAGAGGTTGCCCAGGCAACAAAGATAAAGCCAGAGCAACAGACCGCTCAGTTGAGACCCAGGCTCTGTCTTCCGCACATTCTCCCATACCAGTGCCCACTTCTGTGGGGCAGCAGATGACTGCCTTCATACACCGTTTTAATGGGGTGCCCCTGAAGGACTCACCTGCCCCAACTGGACACAGTTGGCAAAGACATCTCCATGGACAGCCCAAACAATAGCTCCAGATTCTTGCTATGTAGTTGAGTGTTTAATGTTTAATCTGTAGACTATGCCGGAATAGCAACTCTACAGGTGAAAAGCTCAGTAGTTGTCAATTTTGTGACTTGTAATAAGAAAAAATGTTGAGCAATGAATTAAACATTTATTTAGAAAATTAAATTAAACCAGTTTGCATATCATGGCAGCCACTGAGATTGCTCTGCCTCTGAATAGCTATGTAACTTTTGTTAAGTTACTTAACATCTTAGTCATGAATTTGCTCATCCAAAAAATGGGCTTACAAATATAAGTAATTACCAAAGATATCTCTGTGAGAAGTAAGAAAACAAAGATAAAGTGCATAATGTGTGGCACGTAATCAGCCCTTAAATGAAGTTTACAGGAATCATTTGTGTTTCTGAAGAGGTGACTGGGCAGAAAAGATAAACAATCTCTTCCTTTGAGCCTGTTTGCTAGTTTTAAATTTAGTGGCAAAAGCAAGCTGCATTATAGTTGCTCCTGTAATAACCAGCAACATGGGCTCTACACCCTGCCTGGCACAGGCTGTCTTTGCTGTGCACTATAAAGCCTTTACCAGGCCCAATACAGTGTGAGGCACACAGTGGATGCTCAAGAAATGCTTGTTGAAGCTGTCAACCATGCGCTGTGCAGGCAGTTTAAAGCACAGTAGGCATCTGCATCTTTAAAGGAAATTGTACCGTCCTAAGAGTCATTAAATGAGTTCTTCAGGGAGGGCAGTAACAATATGCCATCTGATTGCTTTGTTCAGAAGTACTTTCCGACTGAGTTAACCTACTACAGATGCTGTTCTTTGCTACATAACCTCATGACTGCCAGTCCCTGCTAGCAAGTGGCTTTTCACGATGGCTTGCTGGTATGTGTATACATGGAAGGAAGGGGCTGGCTATAGGGGGAGAGAGCCCCAGAACAGAAACAAGCTCCTGCCAACCTGCTCCCAGCCTCCAGCACACTGCTGTGTCCTTTTATGCTGTGTGTGTATGTTTATTTTGTAGGGGAGTGGGTGGCTACGTCTGCAGTACCCCTTGCCTTTGTAAAACAAGTCCAAATCTCATAGAATTCTATTAGAAAATCATTCTACAACATATCTTAATTTTTTGAAAGTATTTTATCCTTTGACCACCAAAACCTCTTTGGAGAGAATTAAAATGAAAAAATGTATAAATGAGTACATCTCTAAGCTAATCCATTTCTGCCTGAACAGACCAAATTAGCTTTTTCTACAGTGCAGAGTACAGTATGTTGGCTCTGGTCTTTGTTCTTCAGTAAAAGATTTCAAAGGGGAAAACTATTCCAGAGTGAATAACCTCCAAATGTTAATTTTGCAAAACTAGTACTAGTGACGCATTAATATTTGTAAATCATCTAGATTTTGCTGTTTTGAAAAAGAAACCCCATAAAGTGCTAATAAAAGATACCGTGTCTTATTAACGTTCATATAATAATTACCAAAATCACAAATCCATCTGCTAAGTAGTCAGCAAACAAGACAAATGACTGTGCTCAGTTGAACAGATTATCAAATGCCTTTGGGAATACAACCTAGTAGCCCCAACTAAACCATGAATCAAGCGGCTACTGCTTTTGCCACACAGACAGGCAACAACAATTTCATCTCCCATGTGAGGCAAGACAGAACAGTGGAGACATCCAGCAACTCGCCTTCCCTAGAGCGCACATGCTTACGCAAGTGTCAGCATTGCTCATGTATCTTTCTCTTACAACCTTTGTACTGACACTTAAGATTTCATTTCTTAGAAAGACATGAGAAAAGACTCAAAAGATGTCACTTAAAGTTAAACATAATCCCACTAGCTTCTGCACGTAAAATGCATATTGGTGAGGTTTCTCAGCTCTCAACATGGAGAAGAAATTTCATCTTCCTGTGAACCTCTATATCAGTTCATCTCTACTTCTCTTCTGACACTCATTACCTGTACACATTCCACACGTCCTCCCCTAGCAAGGCATCCTAAGAACAGAGACCATTCAGGTATAACAACTACTACTATTACTATTAATTATTATTGAGATGCCCACCATTTCTTATGACTATAAATGTGCAAGTCATTTGGATGAGTGCATTAATTTATTTGACTTTTAATTCTTCTTGTCATTTAATATTTACAACAGCCACTTAAGGTAGGTATGTCCTCACTTTACCATGAGGCAACTGAGGCTCAAAGACGCTGAGTGACAGAGCTGGGATTCACTCCTTGGTCTGAAAGACTCTAAGGCCTTTGCTAAACTGTATGATAAACTGTATCTATGCTAAACTTTTCCTATCCAATATGGTGCCTAGTTCAGGGCTAAGTACATAGCAGACATTGATAAATGTTGGTAGAATGAATGAATATCTTACTATCAATTAGTTCCTGCATCCCCTTGGTAGTTAAGGTTAAACCTTCGCAGTTTCTGCTTTTCTGTTTTTTTTCCAGGTGTGCATGATATCAAAGATTATTGTTAGTACTGTGTATCTGAAAATGTCAATAAAAGCTCCCCTTACCTTTTTTATACTTGAAAACAAACACCTCTCCAGGACTCTATCTCCTAGTTCAGGGTCTTCCAGGATGATATTCACTATTGGACACATCTGATGGCTTTTCGTTTGTGTTGGTGTTACATGTTGGACTGTAAACTAGGTGGTGGGAGGGAACCTAGTGTTCTCGGCACCTCTTCCCCAGCTCTCTTCAACATTCTAGGCTCCACAGCACATGGGGCAGGCAGCTCAGGGTCTGGTGGCCACTGACTTCACAATAGTCAATGTTTCCTATTGGTGGGGTAATGGGCTTTTACTAGTTTAACCCTCTCAGCACACAGCATTCTCCCACTGTCCTGGTAACAGTACCTTTACCATACAGCCCAAGTGCTTGGAGGAAGTACATCCTACTCTGAGTTCTAGAGTAGAACTCTGGGTGGTTTAAGCCCATCAGCACATCCCATTGGCTTTGCTGTAGTGATTAGTTCAAATCAGAAGACTCGGTTCAGGCCAACGAGAAACAAGGAGGTGTTTGCTGTGGCTTCTGGAAAAAAAATGCTTCCTGGCTCAGAGAACTGTGAAGGAAGAGGTTCTCTCTTCTTGTTGGACATTCATGTAGAACGAGAAAGTTCCAGAAGGTACTGGAAATAATTTTGGAAGTATAACAGAATCCCGCTTTAGGATTAAATGAGATGTCATAGAAAGTCAAGAAGAAAATGGAAAAAATATTACATTTGATGACATAGGTGAGGCATGTAATCAAGCCTTGCTCCAAAGCTTTGACAGTTCCAGATTTTTCAGCTACATGAGAATTTCTTTTTTTGTTTAGCCAGTTTTCAGTCAGATTTTCTCTAACTTGAAACTACTCTCAGTATGCCTAGGTGACAACATTGATTGTTTCATGCTCGTCCTCATATTCACTTTTCTTTTTTTTTTTCCAGAAAAACAAGCATGACAGAGGTCTGAAGGCACAGGGGGGACCACTTACTAGCTCATCACAAACTTGAAGCAGGCAAAATGTACCTGTCAGAGCCTAAGTAGAACTGGATTGGATGATGTATGGCCATGACCTTCCAGAGTGCTCTCCAGTCTGCTTGACACTAGTGAACTATGTTCCAGTCGATTCTCTCTATGGTAGTCACAAAGCCTAATTATGAAAACATGTTGAGATTACCGTACTGTTAGATCATTGCACCATTGGCATTCCTAACAAACAGATCAGCTTAGCCCAGCACAATCCCTAGTGGGATTGTGGGAAACCCTTCTTGGGTTTCACATGTATTAAATATTTTTAAATGAATTAATGAATGATAGGAGTGTAAATTAGTTCAGCCATTATTGAAAACAGTGTGGCAATTCCTCAAAGACCTAAAGACAGAAATACCATTTGGCCCAGCAATCCCATTACTGGGTATATGCCCAAAAGAATATACATTATTCTATTATAAAGACACATACACACATGTTTATTGCAGCACTGTTCACAATAGTAAACACATGAAAGCAACCCAGAGGCCCATCAATGATGATAGACTGGATAAAGAAAATTTGGTACATATACACCGTGGAATACTATACAGCCATAGACAAGAAGAAATGTTCCTTTGCAGGGACATAGATGGAGTTGAAGGCCATTATCCTTAACAAACAAACAAACCTTAGTTTTCGTCATTTAGCTCCCACTTATGAGAACATGCTGTATTTGAACAGAAAACCAAATATAGCATGTTCTCATAAGTGAAAGCTAAATGATGAAAACACATGTACACATAGAGGGGAACAACACACACTGGAGCCTTTTGGAGGATTGACGATGGGAGGAGGGAGAGGATCAGGAAAAATAACTAATGAGTACTAGACTTAATACCTGGTGACGAAATAATCTGTACAACAAATCCCCATGACACAAGTTTACCTGTGTGACAAACTGCACTTGTGCCTGTAAACTTAAAGAAAATATCAGCTACTTAGATAATGATGTTCTTCTCTGAGACCCCCATGCTACCTTTGCTTACAAGGACAACTTCAACTGAAAAGTACAAAGTCAGCACAAGTAAGGAAATTACAGGTTTCAATTCAAAACAATCTGCACCAAAGTATAATGGTAGCTGTCTCAAGTTGAGGCAACAGCTTGGATCTGGTCTGTTGGACTGCTGTCCTGAAGGACAGGCCCTTCCCAAGTACTGAAGATTTTGGATATAAGGATAAGAAAGGAGAGGACAACAGGGAGACACCAAAGGGGGTTTATCCAGAGAGTGTGAAAATGGGATACAGTAACCTCTTGCTTTTTATTAGGGGCAGCTTCATGGATGAACAACTTGTGCATTTCACATAGGACCCTGTGCTCAGAAGAGCATCCTTGTTTAGCTACTGATCTGCTTTCACCATCCTGAAATTTGAAATACTTTTTGAACAAGGGTTCATACATTTTCATTTTGCTTTGTGTCCAGAATTACGTAGACCATCCCCCTTGTTATAGATTTTTAGCTCCCTTTTTACTAAATAAAATCACACAGGAACAAAAACAATAACCATTCTACCAAAGATCTGCCTTAGATTTTCCGTCTTTTGTCTTTTTTGACTATCTGTTCCTTGATTGCTTTCTTTGTGTTAAATAAATATTTTTAATGTGCCACTTCAATTCTCCTCTTAATGTACTATATTTTCACGTTTTTTCTTAATAGTTGCTCTAGAATTACAATATGCATTTTAATGTATCATGATCTTCTTTTGGTTAACAGTAATTTAACTCCAGAAATTAAAGGAACTTTGCTCCAATATAGTGCCATTCCCTCCTCGCTCCTTTGTGCTATTACTGTTCTATACATTAAATCTATACATGTTATAAACACAACACTACAATGTTAAAATTACTGTTTCAAACAACTCTATGTCTTTTAAAGAAATTGAGAAAATGAGAAAAAATCAATTTTACGGGATCTTTTACAGTAACTCACATATTAATCATTTGCAGTGCTCTTCATTTTTTCCTGTGGATTTGTGTTACCTTAGAGTACCATTTCCTGAAGGTCTTCCTTCCTTTAGTACATATTATAAAATGGGGCTGCTAGCAATACATTTGCTCGGTCTTTGTTAACCTGAAAATGTCCTTATTTTGCCCTCATTTTTGAAGGATAGTTTTGTTAGATACAGAATTCTTCTTTGACATTATTTTCTTTCTGTACTATGGATGTGCCATTCTTCTGCCTTCTATCATCCCTGGTTTTAAATGAGAAGCCAGCTTAATTACATAGATGCTCACCTTTCTGTGATGACTGCTATTCTTCTTGCTGCTTTCAAGATTTTCTCTTCGGATTTGGCGTTCAACAGCTTGACAATGCTGTGTTAAAGTGTGGATCTATTTGGGTTTATCCTGCTAGGGTCTCTTTCAGCTTCTTGGGTGTACAGATTAATTTTCTAAAAAATCAAATTTTGGAAGTTTTGGCCATTATGTTTTCAAATAGGGTCCCTTTCTCTTCTCTCCTTCCAACATTCCCCTGATGTTGTTGTTTCCTTGCTTGAGTTTGTCTCACAGGTTTCTGAGGGTCTGTTTACTTTACTGCAGTCTGTTTTCTCACTATTCTCTAGATTGAGTAATTTCTATTGATTTATAGTTCACTGATTCCGTCTTTTCTCTCAAACCTGCTGTTGAACTCTCTAGTGAAATTTTTTTTATTACAGTTATTTACTCTTTAGCTACAGAATTTTCACTTGGTATTTTTTAATAAATTCAAAAGCCTTATTCAGAATCTATTTGTTGATCTCTTGTTACCCCACTTTTCCTTAATTCTTTAAACATGGTTTGCCTTAGTTCTTTGGAAATATTTATAATAGCTGCTTTGAAATCTTTGTCCACAAATATTTGGCAATACTCACAGAGTTTCTGTTAACTGGTTTTCTTTTCTTGAGAATGGGCCACATTTCCTTTTTCTAAAAATGAGACATTTAAGATAACGCATTGCAACTACTCTGAATTCAGTTATTTATTTCCCTTTTCGGTGGTTGTTGCTAGTATTTTGTTTGTAACTTGCCTGGACTAAATCTGTGAAATCTGTTTCCCCTAGCTAGTAATGCCTATGCTAGTTTAAAATATATATACATTCCTGATTTTATTTTAAAATTTGGCTTGCTACAGGTTGCTCCTGTGTCTGTATAGCCTTAGTGCTCAGCTCATGATTGAACATCATTTATGTTCAAACACCTTAAACCACTAAGATTTCCATCCTTTGCCCTTTTTCACCTATTCCCAGGTAGAGGAGCATATATAAAGTTCAGGCTTTTTTCAGGCTCCCCCGAGTCTGGTATCTGCTAGACCCATTTGAGTATCCTATGCACATGTATTCAGACTTTGGATTAACCAGAAGCATATAGAGGGCTTGTGTTTCTTCAGTCTCCACTGCCCATATGCACAGCCTCAGCCAGTAATGTACTATCTCTGACTACAACTGCAACTTCAGGCTGGTGGAGCTGATGGCCTTCCCAACTCACTCCTGTCCAAGATTATCATTTCTACTGGCAACTTTGCTTGGTGTCTGCACTGCCCAGCTCTTCAAACTGGTTGAGTCTCCTTCAACATCTACAGAGAAGCTACTGGTCATCATGGCTTGCTGTACCTTGGCAGAACCTATAGGTTGGGCTGAGGTGGATGAGAGGAGCCCTAGGTCAGAACATCTCAGATTCCCACTGTTCCTGAGTGATGTCCCATGGTTTTTAAAGGACAAACACTTCTCAGGTTGTTGTATGTCTTTGGTTGATTTCCAGAGCGCAAATAGTTGAAGTTTCCAACTTTTCCCAGTTCTATCATTGCATTTTGTTAAGAGGATTTACCCAACTTCCTTTTAGCCAGAGCCATAGCTAAAAGTCCACTCTTTGCCTTGGGTTTTGACTTTTCTCTCTCTTCTTCCTTCATTGTTCCCTTTCATACACTTAAATCCAACACATGCTAGTGGCTCTAGAGCAATAAAATCTTTCTTACATGTGTAAGATAACTTCAGCAACAGATCATATAGTATTATTAATAGAAATCAGACAGATTAATTCGCAGCAAGTCAAAAGCATTCAATGAACTCTCTAAACACCACTTGCCATCTATCCTTAAGCTTGTGGCTATTCCTGCAGACCAAGAGTGGTGGATATATGATGCTGCCTCATGCTATCACTCCTGTCACAACTCTAGCACACATCACTAAATGACTGTGACTTTCTTCACCATTAAACCTAGACATGGTTTCAGAACCTTCCTCAGACAGAACTCCAGGCAGCCATGTAGTTCAGAAGATGAGACCTCGTAGTCATACCTTCTTCAAGTCCCCAGAGCTGAAATGTAAAACTCATTACACTATCTGCTGTGCTTCCACACACTGGTCAAGGCTTGGGGTTGGTTTCCTGAGGAACACGTCTTTTTTTACTGGTGCCTCAAGCTCAGCTCCTGTGACAGCCTTTCTTCTGAACCTTTGCACTTATTCCTTTGGTGATTTCATCCATTTTCATGATTTTAAATCCCATCCATTTATTGGCCCTTTTCAGGTTTATATTTTTTTTTAGATCAAATCTCTCCCCCAAACTCCAACTCTCTATATATATGCCGTCTCCCCTTGGAAATCTGAAGGACACCTCTAAGTCACCATACCCCAAACTGAACTGTTTTGGGTATGGTGAGGAAACTGAACTGAACTGAACTGAAGAGGGAGAATTGACCAGCCTGTTCTGAATAGGCTTCCCAGGTCAAGGTGGTAATCATTTCTCTCCACCATCCACAAGAAGGGCAGTGGGGTCAGGTGGACATGAATTGTCAACTCAGAGGATAAGAAAATATGAATTTAAAATGCAAAAGAAGAGGTTTGTACTGGGATTCATTGACATTATGGTTTCTCCTGAACCCTGATGTTCTCATTCTTGTTGAAGCCTAAGCTTATTTCTCTTTGTTGATATTAGAATTTTATGTCTAAAATTTCTTTTTTTATGCATTTTTACCCCCCTTTCTCTTTTTGGAATGCAGAAATCAGTCTCTTGGCTATAGCTAAACATGCAGGAGAATGCTCAGCAAATACCACATGCTATTATTACTTTTAACTTTCAAAAGTTTAGTTGCTCACTATATTATAATTAAGTCCTTTTCCAGACATAAAGCTCTTCTCACATGTCCAGTGAATGTAATTTCTCACTGGTGTTCATTTGACCTTGCCAAACTAAACTGAACATTTTGTCCACTATTGTGCAAAGGATAATTTTTTTTTAGTGCTCTTCTCAATGACTATAGATGAAAGGAGGAGAAAGTGATATCTCTGTAACCCAAGCCAGAGCCTTCTGCAATAATAATACATTGGCAAGTGACAATGTGATGAAAATGTTTTATGTGGGCATGCTCTTGTTTCCCATCGTAGTGTTTCTGAGAGCAGATCCAACCTGCTTATTATTCTTCTGCTACACAATGGGAAATGGAGGTAAGAAGATTGCTGACCTCCCTGCAGGTTTGAGACAACATTTCTTAAGAAGGCTAGCTCACAACAGGCCTCCTTGGAAATGTCCAGAAAAAGCACCCTCTCTCAATAATCTCTTCTTTCTAAATGGGCAGTGCTTTTTTGATCAACTTAATTGCAGTCAAGGGTACCTATAGTACCAATTCAAAGATTCAGGGGTCAATTGTTTGCCTATAGAGATTTACTCAGATGTCGTCTTCCTTCTTTCTTGGCTTTTGAGGCATTTCATTACTCCTAGCAACTCTAGCCGAGGGTAAACAAAAGGCACTGTGAGGAAAATTTAGGCCACTTTTGACTTCTTATTAGCAGGTATGGGAAAAACCTGGGGGTAACCTGGGTGGAAGGTAGAAAGGACTGAAATTGTCCAAAGTGAGGTTTGAGAAATATCTACGGGTTCTAATTAGTGCCACCTTAACCTATTCTTTCCATACCATAGTTTATAGTGAGTTGACTTTAAATAGAAAACACCTCTTAATTCTCTTAACAGCTAATAAAGAAATTATTTTCCTATATAATTTAGAAGACTAATTTAGAAGATAATTCTGTGTCAGTGCATGCATGGGCATATGTGTGTATGCATGCACATGTTTGAGTGAATGGATAAATCCAGACATTTTTCTCCCAACCTCTAGCAGCAAATCCATGTCTAGTCATCAGAAATAATCTGTAATGTTTCCTATCATTCTTCCTGAAGCACCAGGAGAATTTCAAACTCTGAACCTTCCTTAGTATGTTTGAACTGAATTCTTTATATTGGCCCACCCATTGACAACACATCACTCCTTTTTGTTTGTTTGTTTGTTTTCCTTAAATCAGGTCAAAATCATCTCTGGGGAACTGGGGTTCTCAAATTCAAGGCCTACTGTGTTCTAGGGTTTATCAAGTTATCAGCCTGTCCCTCAACTTTCTATCCTAGTTTTTTTTTTTTTTTTTTTTTTTTTTTTA
>PVKP010017347.1:0-12114 GCA_004027715.1 Plecturocebus donacophilus
CCCTGAGCTAGTCCAGTTCTGCTCATGCAAGAGGCATGAGTGGGCCAGGAAATAGCTGTGAGAACACTGACTGGAGGCAGGCACTCTGCAGGCGGCTTCTGGCCAAAAAGGCAGATCCCAGCCACGTGGAGAGGGCCCCCAGTGCCCAGCAAAACGCAGCAGCAGGAGACAGGCTGTGTGTCCAGGCAGAAAAGAGCTCAGGCAACAGTCAGACATCCTGGATCCCAGCCCCTGCTCGGCCACCCATGAGCTGTGTGACTGTGGGCAAGTTACTGAAGCTGAGCCTCAGCTTCCTTGTCTATACAGTGGGCATCGGACCATTTATAAGCACAATAAGACACTGTACTTACTAAGGGGACAACACACTGCCTGGCACCCATGGGCAGCCAGGGTGCCACTGTTTGTTGAGCAATTATCTTTCTGGACATTCATCAATCTGATAAGGCATATCATTTCTGGGACTGCCAGACACTCAAAAGTTCTAAAGGTCAAGTTCATCTTCACAGAGGAGACTTCTGACAACAAAAGAGTTTGCAGGCTCAGAAAAAAGGCAACAGGGCCTGGCGCGGTGGCTCACGTAATCCCAACACTTTGGGAGGACGGGGCGGGCAGATCACAAGGTCAGGAGATCAAGACCAGGAGATCAAGGCCAACATGGTGAAACCTGTTTCTACTAAAAATGCAAAAATTAGCTGGGCGTGGTGGCGGATGCCTGTAATTCCAACTATTCGGAAGGCTGAGGCAGGAGGATTGCTTGAACCCGGGAGGCAAAGGTTGCAGTGAGCCCAGATTGCGCCACTTCACTCCAGCCTGGTGACAGAGCGAGACTCCATCTCAAAAAAAAAAAAAAAAAGAAAAAGGGCAAAAGGAATGATGAAGGTACTCATCAAAGTATGAGGACCCAGTAGAAAGCATGACACTGCCACAGTAGATGAGGATAAGAAAGGGAGTTATCCATTTCCTTGCTGCAAAGGTGGGGCCTTGACATGGGCTGTTGGTGAATGACTCAGTCTGTGGAGAACAGATGACGTCCTACTCTGGAACTGGCGGCACAGGCCATCAACCCTTCAGGAGTGCAGGGAGTATGAGAGGAAACCATCCAGGCCTCTGGGCATCATCCTGGCATAACAGTGGGCTGGGAAGGCCTGGGCAGGCACCTCCCCAATCCCAACATCCCCACCACCTGCCTGGGAAGGACAGATGCACATTCAAGAAAAAAGTGACTTAAAAGGGGTTTAACTAGAACTACAAGGATGAACAACAGCAGTTTCTGACCAGGACGTGGAGATCATGGCACCTTCACACACTTTCCCCAGGAATCTGAAACATGGCAGCCACTTGGGAAATCTCCTGGCAGCTCCTAAACAGTCAAACACAGAGTTATCCTATGCCCTGACAATTCCATTCCTACCCAAGAGACTGGAAAACCCATGTCCACATGTGAATGCTCACAGCAGCATTATTCATAACTGCCAAATGTGAAAACAACCTAAGTCCATCAATGGATGAGCAGAGAAACAAACACGGTCGACCCCTGCAATGGAATGTCATTCAGCCACAAAAAGAATGAAACATGGGCCAGGTGAAGTGGCTCATGCCTGTAATCCCAGCACTTTGGGAGGCCTAGGTGGGTGGATCATTTGAGGTCAGGAGTTCGAGACCAGCCTGGCCAACATGGTAAAACCCTGTCTCTATTAAAAATACAAAAATGAGCCAGGCATGATGGTGTGCACCTTAGTCCCAGTTACTCAGGAGGCTGAGGCAAGAGAATCACTTGAACTCAGGAGGCAGAGGCTGCAGTGAGCTGAGATGGCGCCATTGCACTCCAGCCTGGCAAACTGTCTCAAAAAGAAAAAAAGGAATGAAGTATGACAGACACACTTAACAACATAGATGAACTCTGAAAATGTGCTCAGTGAGAGAAGCCAGTCACAAAAGACTGTACGTATGGTTGTATAAGGCTGCACACACGCACTGTGTGATTCTATTCATATGAAATGTCCAGAACAACCAAATGCAAAGAGACAGAAAGCAGATTCACGATCATCAGGGGCTGGAGAGAGGAGAGAATGGGGAATGACTGCAATGAGTATGGGGCTTCCTTTTAGGGTGATGAAAATGTTCTGAAATTAGACAATGGTAATATTTGCACAACTGTGTGAATCTATAAAAAACACTGAATTGTACACTTGAAATGGGTAAAATTTCATGAGATATAAATCTCAATACAAATAAACATCTTTTTAAATAACTTAAGGGAAGAAACAGAACAGAGTAGTCAAAAGCAGGAGTTGGCCCCTGGGCCAAATCTGCCCCTCTGCCTATTTTTATAAACAAAGTTTTATTAGAACACAGCCATATTAGAATACATTAGATAGAATGACGTGCCCACTTATTTACATATCATCTAAGGCTGTGCTTGTGTGTCTGTGCCTGAGATTCTGGGGCAGCAGCTAGGTCCTTCTTTCCATATAGAGCAGCCCTAGTGCCTGAACAATGTCTAGTTTGTAGAAAGTGCGAGAACCACCCCCTGGCTTACTGAGCACTCACTTTACATATTTCTCAGTAAGTCCTTACGGTCCCCAGGACAAGCGTTGCTATCTCAATCTCACAGGTCAGAGGGCAGTGTCAGAGGTTAAGGGCCTTATCTGAGGAATGAGTAAGTGGGGGAAGAAGGGATCTGCTAGTGTTTTAAATAGTGGTTTGGCCTCCGAGACATTTGGCCATGTCTTGGCCATTTTTGATTGTCATGGCTTGGGAGATACTACTATCGTCTAGTAGGTAGAGGCCTGGGATGCTGCTGAACCCCCTATAATGCACTGACAGCCCCCATCACAAGCAATTATTCAACCCCAAATGTCAATCAATACTATTTAGGCTAAGAATCCTGATCCAGAATTTTTTTTCAAAAACAGGAGCTAGAGTTGTCAGAAAAGGTTTCAAAGACAAGGTGAGCCTTGGTTTGAACTTGGTTTTGGGGCAGATCATCTGAAAGACATCTTTTGCCTTATTTTCTCAGACAAGGATTTTAACCTACAAAGTTTTCCTTATTGGCCGGGCACGGTGGCTCACACTTATAATTCCAGCACTTTGGGAGGCTGAGGCAGGTGGATCACCTGAGGTCAGGAGTTTGAGACCAGCCTGGACAATATTGTGAAGCCCCATCTCTACTAAAAATACAAAAAAAAAAAAAAATTAATTTTTGTATTAATCCCAGCTACCTGGGAGGCTGAGGAAGGAAAATCACTTGAATTCCGGTGGCAGAGGTTGCAGTGAGCCAAGATCGCGCCACTGCACTCCAGCCTGAGCAACAAGAGCAAGACTCCATCTCAAAAAAAAAAAAAAAAAAAGTTTCCCTTACTTCAAGAGATCACCTAGAAGAATTCCAGCCTGGAATGAGCCCATATTTGACTCTAGCGAGATGAAGATGTGAGGGCAGTGCCCTGGGCCAGGAGCATAGATGTAACCTGATCCACACACATGCTCGGCAATCTGGACCAGGAAGCCACCACCAGCCCTAAGAGCCGGAGCAGGCAACACAGCTCCAGACAGCCTCTTCCAGCCTCCCATTGCTGCCAAGAATGGTAGCTTCCTCAAGATGTGCTGCCCCAAGGAACGGCACCATGACAGGCAGGGTCTGGCTCCAGGGTCACAGAGTCACAGCTCTGAGCACACAGGCCCCGCTGCAGGGGTTCCTGAGTGGCAGTAGTGACCATGACTTGATGCCACTGAGGGCTTGAGGTCCACCTCAGAGGTGGCTTTTGCCACTTCAGCATCTCCCCCCGCACCAACTTCACCTGCCTGACTGGAGCTGGCCTCCAGGGGACCTGCAGGGCTGGACGCCAGAGGAGAAGGGAATGCAGAGAGGCCCGGGTCATGGTGGGGGGACAATCCAGCATGGGCTGCAGAGGACAAACAGGCAGGGGGACGTCCTCACCCTCGGAGTCCAAGGCCTGGATCTTCAGCTCCAGCGGGGAGTCCTCCAGGTAGAGCTCGCGGGTGGTGGAAACAATCTGGATGCCGTGGATGAGGTCCACGATGGCGTCACAGCGCAGAACCTGGCCTGTGGCTGGAGAGACCCCAGGGAGGGTCAGCACCAAAGACAGTCCCCACCCTTGGCTCTACTTCCAAGCCTTGCAGGCTTACACTCTGGCAAAGACCCCAGTGACCACCAACTTCACCCTCAGAAGCCAAGCATCTGCCTTGTACACGGCCCCACTGAAAGTAAACAGGGACTTCCAGAAAGGAAGGGCTGTGGGGGCCTTGTCACCAACCACTCCCACCTTTCCAGCAGGGCACCAGCATTTAAACCTGTGGGCAAAGAAATCTCCAGGAAAACTTTGTTTTGTTCAGGGTGTGACCATTCAGTGAAGTGACAAGGGTTACAGTATGATGAATTCCCATCCCAAAGATGAGAACCCTGTGCCTTTACTGAGATTAGGGATTACGCTGGTGGTTTTTGATTTTCACATATGCTGGTGTGTCTTTATGTAAGACTATCAACTATAGTATAGAAGGGGCTGGGGGGCACGTCCAGAGTTCTTTTTTTTACTTGCTCCATAAATAAGGTATGTAAATGGCATTATCTGGGGAACCCTCAAGTGTAAGGATAGCAGCAAGAGATACAAAATTATCCTGACCATTCTCCAGGCACCATATAAAAATACTTGTGCACTTTAGTGTTGTTTTCTTGCACAGCAATACAGTCCCATGTATCAAAAGCATTAAAAATATTCAAGTTTGGCCAGGCACAGTGGCTCACACCTATAATCCCAGCACTTTGGGAGGCCAAGGCAGGCAAATCATTTGAGGTTAGGAGTTCAGGGCCAGCTTGGCCAACATCATGAAACCCCATCTTTAATAAAAATACAAGAAAAATCAGTAGGGCATGGTGGCACATGCCTGTAATGCCAGCTATGGGAGGCTGAGGCAGAAGAATTGCTTGAACCTGGGAGGCAGAGGTTACAGGGAGCCAAGATCACACTACTGCACGCCAGCCTGAGTAACAGACCAAGACTCCATATCAAAAAATAAAAATAAAAATATTCAAGGCTATGGTCCAGTAAAACTGGGAATTTAAGAAATAACATAAAAGAACTCTAACCTGTTCTCTATATAAAAACATTTATTTTTATATGTAACACTGAAACAAACATCTGAAAACACTCTAAATGCCCAATACAAGGAAATGCTTTAGGACAACCTCCTGTTAAGATTATTATTTGGGCCAGGTGTGGTAGCTCACACATGTAATTCCGCAACTGTGAGAGGCCAAGAGAGGAGGGTTGCTTGAGCCAGGAGTTTGAAACTAGCCTGTACAACATAGGGAGACCCCCATCTATTTAAAAAAAAAAAAGAAAAGAAAAGAAAGAAAAAAGAAAGAAAGAACAATTAGGACAATTGGCCAGGAAACATACCGAGACTCCATCTCCACAAAAAATTTTAAAAATTAGCTGGGTATGGTGGCGTGTATCTGTGGTCCCAGCTATTAAATACTTGGGAGGCTGAGGCAGGAGGACTGCTTGAGTCCAGGAGGTTGAGGTTGCAGTGAGCAGTGCTGAAGCCACTGCACTTCAGCCTGGGTGACAGGGTAAGACACTGTCTCAAAACAACAAAAACAGAATATTATTCAGCCGTAAAAATCATTGTATGGGCCAGGCGTCATGGCTCTCGCATCTGTAATCCCAGCACTTTGGGAGGCCGAGGTGGGTGGATCACTAGGTTAGGAGTTCGAGATCAGCTTCACCAACTTAGTGAAACAATGTCTCTACAAAAAACACAAAAATTAGCCGGGTATGGTGATGCCTGCCTGTAGTGCCAGCTACTCAGGAGGCTGAGGCAGAATTGCTTGAAGCGGGGAGGTGGAGGTTGCAGTGAGCCAAGATCGCACCACTGCATTCCAGCCTGGGTGACAGAGTAAGACTCTGTCTCAAAAAAAAAAAATCATTGTATGGTAAAATGGAACATGTCCTATAGTATGGAAAAGCATGGTAGAATATCACATTGTTGCTGTCAAACTATTTTACAACCAATATAATAAATTAGATATAGGGAAGAAAAAGGAGTGATTTCATAGATTAGGACAACTGTCACTGTAATGAGTTGATATCAATTAAGAGTTATTTAGGTACCAAGTAATAATTTAGAAATTTAGCAAGCTAGCCTCCACAAAAGGGAACACGGTACAAAGTGATGGCATAAGGTCCTGGGATGGGCGTTGCCTGCTGGGTGTCTGCCTCCTGCCTGGGCCTCCTGCCACCCAACAAGAGCACTGCCGTGGGCTCAGGTAGCCTCTGAGGCCCTTGGTCTCAGTGGGGTGTTTTCCTGTGTCTGGCTCACACCAGGGATCACACACAGCACTCAGCCCTTACTGATGTCCTCTGCGAAGATGATGCTGGTGAGGCGGGCAGGCTGGGTCAGGCGGGCTTGCACCACCGCCTTCTGGGAGCACTGCTGCTCGTCCGGGCCCAGCGGCTCAATGCTGGCCACCTCTGGCCGGGTGGACAACCTGCAGTGGAAGAAGAAAGCCTTTACTCTGTGGAGCTGTGCTGCAAGGCGCAGCGGGGTCCAGACAGCATGCTATGGCTCCCATCTGGGGTGCTGCCCTGGACCCAAAGACAGAATTGAGGTGGGCATCCTAACAACAGCTTCAAACCCAGAGGAGAAGTTGGGCCCTGCCGAGGCTCCTCCAGTTAAGACCTCCACAAGCTGAGGGACCTGGGCCCTGTGCACGCAGTCCCCATGGAGCAAATCAAACAGGAGACCTCAGATATGGAAATGAACTCAAGGTTCAACAGACGGCCACTGTTCAAGACTCCTGAAGATGTGGGAGTCATTCAATATGAGCAGGAAAGGGATCCTATGAGGGACACATGGCACAGGGAGGGGGCACAGGCATCTCGGCCAACCTCTAGCCCAGGCCTGGCACACAGCAGGCTCTAGGCATCAGCTTCCAACCCCAACAGGTTTCACTAACCCTGAAGATCACTACTTGTAATGATAACCACAATCATGAGCTCCCAGTGCCTGCAGAGCAGATATTATAGCCACGGTGGGGAGACAGATAAACACATTCACAAATGAGCCCAGACGTCTGTAAGCCTAATTCCCCGGAAGGATAACAGGAGGAAGAAAAATGTGTGGGGTAAGCTATCTGGTGTCAGTGTCTCAGTTTCTCATCCATGGCCCAAGATAACCACCCCAGGCCCAGGTGAGAAGGGGATGAGTGGCAGAGGACAGTAGACTCCACACTGAGCACACCCACAAGGCCCCCAAAAGAATGCCACACAGGACCTGGGGTGAAGCAGGGCCATGGGAAGCAGCTGGTCATGCTGCCCTCAAAGAGTTTATAGTGTGACCAAGGCCCCAGGAGGGGCCACTAAGCAGTTGCAGCTCTTGTCTCTAGGGGGCGCACCCAACACAGAGCAGGCACTCCAGGGTCTCTGCATCCTCCCCAACTTTGCCAAAACTCACTGGAACATCCACAGCAGCAAGTATTCTGAAGGAGACTTGTCAGAAACTGCCTAGTGTCAAAAAGCAGTGGTGCGTGGATGGGCACAGTGGCTCATGCCTGTAATCCCAGCACTTTGGGAGGCCAAGGCGGGCAGATCACCAGAAGTTAAGAGTTTGAGAGCAGCCTGGCCAACTTGGTGAAATCCCTCTACTAAAAATACAAAAAATTAACCAGGTGTGGTGGCGGGCACCTATAATCCCAGCTACTTGTGAGGCTGAAGCAGGAGAATCTCTTGAACCTGGGAGGCGGAGGCTGCAGTGAGCCAAGATCACGCCATTGCACTCCAGCCTGAGCAAAAGGGGGAGATTGCCTCGAAAAAAAAAAAAAGAGTGGTGTGGAACACACCCAGGCAGACATGCCAAGGGTCTTCCCCAGGCCAGGCCAGCACTGGGGCCCCTCCAACATACCTGAGCACACCGACCATTCCGACACTGCCTGGCCACGCTAGACTGTAGCAGGAGGCCTGCAGGGGAACCTTAAAGCCTGGACCACCCTACTGGAAGTTCACAGAAAATGAGCTACACCCATCAGTGAAGGAAAGCAATCTATACCCCCCCAAGGAAGTGCATCTGCACCCCTTCTGGATTTCTTCCAAGAAAATAGCACGGTGCAGACTCCAGGAAGACAGCAAAGCAGGCACAAGTGTGCAAAGGAGACGAGAAGCAAGTGCCTGTGAACATGGCCCATGCCTGCTGGAAACGCTGTCCAACTGTCCAACTGCCAACAGTACTAGGGCCCTACAGTGTTCCTCAAAGGGCGTTAAACTTCCCACACACCAGCACACAAAACAGAGTGTGGAAACGAGGACAAATCAGAAAATTCACACAGGGCAGTGGAGACTAAGGAAACAACAAATCCTGGGTCCTAGATTCGATCTGGGGACAGAAAAAGGACCCTGTACTTTCTATTGAATTTTGCCATAAACCTAAAAGTGCTCTTAAAAAAAAAAAGCCTGCTCTACTGGATGCAGTGGCTCATGCCTGTAATCCCAACACTTTGGGAGGCTGAGGTGGAAGGATCATTTGAGCTCAAAATTTCTAGACTGGGCAACAGAGTGAGATTCCATCTCTACCAAAAAAAAGTTTTTTAAATTAGCCAGTTGTGGTGGCATGCATCTGTGGTCCCAACTACATGGGAGGCTGAGGTGGGAGGATCACTTGAGCCAGGAAGTCAAGGCTGCAGTGAGTTATGATTGTGTCGCTGCACTCTGCCTGAGGGACAGAATGAGACCCTATCTCAAGCAAACAAACAAGGAGAATAAATGAATAAATATGAAGAATAAAGAAAATAAAGTCTATGGGGGAGAAAAGAATTCATCATTTTCCACTCCTGCCTTTTAAAACACCTGGGAACCGGGATCTGGGATCCTGGTCTGGCTTGTAAATCCCACCCCCTCTCCCAGCCTCTGTCTTCTCAACAAAATAGAGACAACCACTTCTTTTCTCACTCCATTAACAGCAGTATATTAGTTTCAGACATACGTCCAATAAATACAAACAGAGCTCTTCCTATCTAAGTAAAAAATGCCTGAAATTTTCCTTGCAAAACTCCTCAAACTCTTCCCTGGGCTGCCACTGAGATGCCCAGGCAGCCTGCAGAGCCCGGCTACAGTCGCTACACCTTTCATGTCCATGTGGCAGGGCTACATTAAGGACCCATACAGGCCTGAGAAAGCCCTGCACAATAGACATGTAACACAGGCCACATTTTCATTTTCTGTCAAAAAGTTAACAGGTGAGATTTTTAATAAACCTTGTTTTTTTTAAAGCAGTTTTAGGTGCACAGCAAAACTGAGTGGAAAGTATAACAGTCCTATACACACCCTGCCCCATGCATACACAGCACTTTCCTCAACATCCCCACTACAGTGGTGCATTGGTTACAATGGAGGAGCCTGAAGTGACCTTAGAATCACTCAGAACCCCCAGCTGACATGAGGGTGCATACTCAGTATTTCACGTCCTGGGGGTTTGGACAGATGGATAATGGGCAGTACCCGCCATGACAGTACCCTTCGGAAGAGCACCACAGCCCTAAAAGTCCTCTGCGCCCTGCCCATTTCTCCCTATTTTTAAATTCCGACTAAAAAGTCATATTTTTAAGAAATCATGTGATTTACCCCAACACATCCTAAATATCATACTTCTGATGTGGTACTGGCTGCATTTTCAGAGCTCACAGTCACACATCTTAGTCTTTTGGGGCTGCCATGACAAAACATCACAAACACGGTTTTTCTAACAACAGAAATGTATTGCTCACAGTTCTGGAGCCTAGCAGTCCAAGATCAGCTGGCATACTGGGTGTCTGGTGAGGGCCCACTTTCTGGGTCATGCCTGCTACCTTCCCACTGTCGTCCCATGGCAGAAGGGGCGAGGGAGCTCTCTGGGGCCTCTTGCATAAGGGCACTAACCCCAACCACAAGGGCCCCACCCTCATGACCCTGTCACCTCCCAAAGGCACCACCTCAGATGCCATCACCTTGGGGATGAGGTGACAACACATGAGTCTGGGGGGACACAGACATTCGTTCACATGGCAAGTAGTACCAATGCTGGCCTGGCTCTGAGCCTGGCTTCCTGGTGGAGGATGGCACAGGCACAGGGCTCTCATGCACTGGGGTCCCTGTGGACACCTCCGACCTCTGCCTGGGCTCTACCTGGGAGGCGGTGAGTGCTAAGTGCTCTTGAGACCTTCAAAGAAAGTCCCTCCTCTCAGCACTCAGTGCTGACAACAGAGCCTAGGGGAGAGAGAAAGCAGCCTGTCCTGGCCTGGGAAGGCTGGTTTCAGCCATTTAAGGTAGTTCCCACTCCTCAGACCCTGGAGACTGGGGCTTGATCCCTGCATCCCTGCTCCTTCTGGCTGAGCTCTGTGCAGCAGAAGTGAGACTATCCTCCCAGCACTCCCCACAAGCAGCTGGCCCACTTCCAGCCTCCCCACATCCTTGCTCCCCTGAGGCCAGCTCTCTCTGGGTCAGGACCCACATTGGAAGCTAGGAGCAGCCCATCCCAACACCTTCTGGAGGCTGCAGGCAGCTCAGGCTGGTTTTCCTGTGACCAGTGCAAGTGTTCCTTTCAGTTATGACTTCCTTCCCAGGCATTCTGAGCCCATCCTTTAAGGGACACAGAAGAACCACAGTAGCCACCGATTCTGTGTCCTCATCTGTAAGGGCCCCCACCCACCCTGCCTCCCTCTCAGGGGTGTGTAATGCTGGATGAAAAAGCACAACAGAAAGTGTTTGCCAGAGATTACAGAGGGAAAGGTTTGCACCAAACTCAAAGAAGGGGTGGGGGGAATGGTGGAGGCAGTAAAGGGGAATTCGCTTTTATTCAGAAGGTTTTATTTCTTTAAAAAAAGACTAGAAACCAATATACGTTGTTAAACAATGGCTAATTCTATGGTAGGAATATGAGTATTCATTATATTATTATTTCTTTTCTGTGTTATTCTAACTTCTAAATAAAAATATTTTCCCCCTAATGTTAGCTGTAACTTAAAGAACTACTGTTATGCCCTGATCTTATAGATTGGTAAACTGAGGCTTAGGAAAGGGGACTGGTTTAAGGCTCGGAGGCCAGGCGAGGCCACAGGGGTTCCAAGCCCAAAAGCAGGATGCTTTCTGCTATCGTGGCCACGAAAGAAGCGCCCTCCCTCATAAGGGCTGTCCCTACACCTCACAGCTTTCTAGGATGGGCCTTAGAAAAACCCTACAGGTGTTCCTGGAGATTCAGGCTGCCTCTTTCCCAGGCTGGGAATGAAAGAGCTGGCCGGTCATGTGCAATTCGGGAATGTTTCTGTTTCCTGGATCTCGGGAGAGAAGAATTACATCTACATGGAAGGAGGGTGGGTAATTCTTCACAGACATGGTGGTTGATCAAACCAAGCCAGGCAAAGAGAGACAGGGAGTACAGGAGATGAGAGAGGTGAGGGCAGGCAGAAACAGCTTGTTTCTGGAGAGCACTAAGATATCCAAGGCAAAGACTGCTTTTTTTTTTTTGAAATGGAGTCTTGCTCTGTCACCAGGCTGGAGCGCACTGACGCAATCTCAGCTCACTGCAACCTCCGCCTCCCGGGTTCAAGTGATTCTTATGCCTCAGCCTCCCAAGTAGCTGGGACTACAGGTATGTGCCACCACACCCGGCTAATTTTTGTATTTTTAGTAGAGATGGGTTTTCACCATGTTGGCCAGAACGGTCTCAATCTCTTGACCTCATGATCCACCTGCCTCAGCCTCCCAAAGTGCTGGGATTACAGGCGTGAGCCACCATGCCTGGCCTACTGTTTTTGGTTTTTTTTTTAATTAAAAATAAAAATGTGCTGGTGGAATGTGATGATTAACATGTATGTTAACTGTGAGCCACAGAGTGACCAGATATTTGGTCAAACATTAATTTGGCCATTTCTCTGAGGGTGTTTTTGGATGAGATTAGCATTTGAATCTGTGGCCTGGGTAAAGCAGACGTCCCCTAATGTGGGTGGCCCTCATCCAATCGGGTGACAGGCTGAACAAAACAAAAGTCTGAGCAACAGAGAATTCCCGCTCTGGGCCTCGCAGTCATCGAGTGGGGATGTCAGTGTCTCTGCCTTCAGACTTGAGCTGA
>PVKP010017347.1:12214-46423 GCA_004027715.1 Plecturocebus donacophilus
GATTTTTTTTTTTTTTTTTGAGATGGAGTTTCGCTCTTCTTGTCCAGGCTGGAGTGCAATGGCACAATCTCCACTCACCGCAACCTCCACCTCCTGGGTTCAAGCGATTCTCCTGCCTCAGCCTCCCAAGTAGCTGCGATTACAGACATGTGCCACCATGCCTGGCTACTTTTATATTTTTAGTAGAGACAGGTTTCTCCATGTTGGTCTGCCTGGTCTTGAACTCTCGACCTCAGGTGATCCGCCTGCCTCGGCCTCCCAAAGTGTTGGGATTACAGGCATGAGCCCTTGCGCCAGGCCAACACTTCTATTTATCAGATCACTGAATCTTCCAGCAGCCCTACATGGGAAAACGAAACCATGAGGCTCAGAGAGATTAAGTAATTTGCCCAAAGCCACACAACTGTCAGCAGCAGGGCCAGCTATCGCAGCTAGGCCTGGGTGACTCCAGATTAGATACTTCTCCCATTCCAGGAGCATTTTCCCCAGGATATGACACACCCACCATCAGTTTAGATGATGCACAGATGAACTATTTTTTAACTGACTCATTATGCATTTTAACTATTACATATTCATTTAAAAGTGTTTCAGGAAAAACAAATGTATTAAAATCATGAGTTCATAAATGTTAATATGAAAGATAATGTCAATGTTTTTTTAAAACGGAGTCATTTTGAAGGAAATGTTCAGTAAATTCTAGTACAGGTAGTAGGTAAAAGCAGCAGCATTTTAATGGTGGCAATGAGGTGATTGCAGTCCCCACCACTCAGTACTAAGGCATACCTCCAGGAAGCATGGGTCAAGGGAAGAGGGGAACCGAGCCCCACAATGCCAGCCATGCCTTCCCTCTGGTACATAGTCTGATATAAGTTGCCTTTCCCCAATTTCTGGGAGCACAAGGACAGGGCAATGTCCTACACTGATATCAGGAGCTCTAAACACCAGACAGACCTCTCCCTGGTTGGCTGGGACCCACCGTGAGGAACAGAGGAACCACTGGAAGAGGCCACAGGTGGCCCATGCAGCCGCTCAGCCCACGCTCACAACCAGGTCTGGAGACATGGCACTCAAAGACACACAGGGCCTCACTAAACAGAGAAGGCAGGGTCTGCACACAGGGCTCACTGGCTGATATGCCAACACTTTCACCTGCCACCCACCAAAGCTGGGTCAGCCCGCTCACAGCTCAATTCACTTGGATTCTGCATTAGGTTTGGCCAAAGAAACAGAGTCTGGCGGAAGAGCCTTCCCCAGCCAAACCAGTCTAAATGAGTAGCAACTCCTCCAAAAGATCACTTGCTCCTCTTGCCTGCACACCCATCATTCTTCCCTGCACCTCAGCAGGTAGGCGGCATGTCTGTCCCATCCTCCCACTCATCAACACCCCCCTCACCCCCCACGCCCTGTCCAGCATACATGGCAGGCTTCACAGTCAGGAGTGCTGCTTGTGGCTTTCCCAGGGAACCCCATGCAGTGCAACAAGTAGCCCTCAGTGATGGGGACGCAGCTTACTCGATTATCTCATCTGTTGGTATCTGTGGAATGGTAAGACAGATGGGTGCTGCCACTAACCAGCTGCATGGCCTTGATCGAACAATCTAACCTTGGGCCACCACATCCTCATCTACACAATGGGAATGAAAATAGCACCTACTGCAAAGTGCTGGGCTGGATTAGATGGAATAATAAATATAAAGCTCGGCCAGATACGGTGGCTCATGCCTGTAATATCAGCACTTTGGGAGGTCGAGGCAGGTGGATCACGAGGTCAGGAGTTCAAGACTAGCCTGGCCAAGATGGTAAAACCCTGTCTCTACAAAAAATACAAAAATATTAACCAGGCACAGTGGCAGGTGCCTGTAATCCCAGCTACTTGGGAGGCTGAGGCAGGAGAATCACTTGAACCTGGGAGGTGGAGGTTGCAGTGAGCCGAGATCACGCCACTGCACTCCAGCCAGGGTGACAGAGCAAGACTCCATTTCAGAAATAAATAAATAAATAGCTTTTGTCACAGCTCTCAGATCTAAAAGGGAAAAGGAAGGGGGTCCCAAATGAAGGGGTTGTAGTCCTGCAATGTTTGGCACGATTCTGACCACAAGAACTTTGCTTTTTAAAGAAAGGAGAAAAACTGGGCACAGTAGCTTGTGCCTATAGTTCTCATTATGCGGGAGGATGGTTTGAGCCCAGGAGTTCAAGGCATTGTGATTATTCCTGCTTGAACCTGTCCTTCATCTTCCCTGAAGCCTGACCCTGACGCTCTAGGGTCAGGGCCCTCCTCAAGGGCCTCCCAATCACACCACCAAGGCATCCTTAGAGCCTGGATCAAAGTTTCAGGCCCAAAGCAGGGTTATTGGCCCAAGGTCATGCTGCTGGAAAGAGCCTGAATCACCTGCCATCAAGTCCAACCTCTGTTCCGAAGCCCCTCCCTCCCTTTCTCCCAGCTTCCCTGCCTCTGCTCGTCTGCAGGTGCTGGTCCCTCTACCTCACATGACCTCTTGACCCACAGGTGTGCTGTCCAACCTTCTCGGCTCACCGAAAACGGCAACCCTTCCATGGACTATCCCAATCTGCGTCACCCATGCCCCTCCTGTCAGCTCCCAAGACATTGCTGGTCCTCCTTGAGGTCTCTAAGGCATTCATCCACTTATTGAAACTGTAAATATTGGGCATTAGTGATATTCTAGGTGACAAGGATGCAACTAAGTACAAACTACACATTAACCTCTACCTTCAAGGAGCTTTCACTTTAGTGGGAGAACAAGAAAAGACAAAATGAGTGTGTGAAGATGGGATCATAGTAATGGCTAAGGACAGATAAAATGCTGGGAGGGCCAGGGCTGTCATCCTCCCCAGACACCCAGAGAATGCATCACTGAGGGGGCACTGTGCAAGCAGAGACTTTAAGGACAGGCAGACATGGGCTCTATCACATATGGGTGGTGAATACTCATCCATGGAGACAACTATATGGCTTTTCTTCTTTTTTATGTTAAAATGGTAATTACAGATTTTCTAAAATATTGAACCAACCTTGCATTCCTCGGATATGCCCTACTTGGTCATGATATATTATTCTTATTTTTCTGGATTTGACTAGCTAGTATTTAAAATTTTTGTCCTTTTGGTCTGTGGGGTTTTTTCTCATAATGCTTTTATCTGGTTTGCAGTGAGTCTAATACTGGCCTCATAAAAGTGAATTAGGAAACAATTGCTCCTTCTCTCCCTCCTGAGAGTCTGTAAAGAACCTGTATCATTTCTTCTTTAAATGTTTCAGGGAATTTATAGACAAGGTCATCTGGGCTTAGAATTTTCTTTATAAGAATGTTTTTAAGCTCACGCCTGAAATCCCAGCACTTTGGAAGGCTGAGGCAGGCAGATCACGATGTCAGGAGTTTGAGACCAGCCTGACCCACATGGTGAAACTCCATCTCTATTAAAAATACAAAAATTAGCCAGGCATGGTGGCACGTGCCTGTAATCCCAGTTACTCAGGAGGCTGAAGCAGAATCGCTTGAATCTGGGAGGCGGAGGTTGCAGTGAGCCAAGATCGCGCCACTGCACTCCAGCCTGAGTGACAGAGCGAGACTCCATCTCAAAAAGAAAAAATGTTTTTAATTACAAACTTAATTTTATCAAGTGTACCAAGTGGAATAGAAGGCATCTAGGGCTGCATGCTTTGCAGTGTTTTCAGAGCATCCCGAAAGCTCTGTGCAACAGGTGTGGTGTCCCCCTGACGGCTACTGAGACTGAACTCTGGTACTGTCATACAGCCAGCCTGCCTCCTCAGAGGCACCTGATTCTATTCTGCTCGATGTCCTTCCTGATCACACCAGCTCCCCTGTAAGCCCACGGTCTGTAGGCCTCCTCTGCCCTTCCCACAAACAGCTGTCAACAGGCAAGTAGCTGACCTGTTGAGTGTTATTTCTGTGGGGGACACGTACTGGGTTTGGGATGCCCAGCCTCCACATACCTTGCAGTAACAGCACTCAATTTTTCTGTGGGTGCCTGCCTGCTACAGTCTGAATGTCTGTGTCCTCCTAAAATTCAGATGTTGAAATGCTCACCTCCAAAGTGATGACACATGTTGGCAGGTGAAACTTTTGGTGCGTGATTAGGTCATGAAGTCAGAGCCCTCATAGATGGACTGAGGGCCTTTATAAAAGAGGACCCACAGAGCTGCTCATTCCTTCCCACCACTCCAGGATGCTGCAAGGAGTGCGAAGCAGTCTAAAACCTAGAAGACAGCCTTCACCAGAACCTGACCGTGCTGGCATCGATCTTGCAACTTTCATTTATTCTTTGCTTATGATGTGTCCATCACAGAGTGAAACATACCATAAATGTTTCATTTGCCTCCCAATAATCCTATTAAAACCCACATTTGATACATGTAGAATCCTTTCCATGGATGTTAAGTGACCTTCATGAAGCCACATCCCTAGAAACAGCCTTGGTGTAGTGTAGCTCAGAACCCCCGGTCTGGACACTTTCCTGCTCCCTTGTGCTAAGGTACACAGAGTTCAAAACAAGACCACAGGCCTCCCACCTCTACCTGGTGCTGCCTCCAGACTCAAGCAGAAGATGGCTTTAACATCCATGTAAATCAGCCCCTACCTACAAATGTATCCTTAATACTGATTTTTTTTAACTTTTTATTTTTTTTATTTTTAGAAATGGAGTCTCATTCTGCCACCCAGGCTGGAGTACAGTGTTGTGATCACTGCAACCTCTGCCTCCCAAGTTCAAGCAATTCTCCTGCCTCAGCCTCCTGAGTAGCTGGGACTACAGGTGCATGCTGCCACACCGGCTAATTTTTTTTTTTTTTTTTTTTTTTTTTGTATTTTAGTAGAGACAGGGTTTCACTGTGTTGCCCACCCTGGTCTCAAACTCCTGAGCTCAGGCAATTCACCTACCTTGGCCTCCCAAAGTGCTAAGATTAGAGCCAGGAGCCGGTGCTCCTGGCTAATACTGATTTTTAAAAGCACCATTGGACCAGGCATGGTGGCTATGCCTGTAATCCTGACACTTTGGGATAGCGAGTCTCAAAAAAAATAGTAACAATAAATAAAAATTTAAAAAATTAGCTGACCATGGTGGCTTACATCTATAGTCCCAACTACTCTAAAGGCTGAGGCGGGAGGATCACTTGAGTCCAGGAGTTTGAGGTTATAGTGAGCTATAATTGTGCCACTGCACTCCGGCCTGGGTGACAGAGCAAGAACCTGTGTCAAAAAAATAAAAGTACCACTGAGGTTTTAAAACCCAGCTGAAAGAGACTGAGTAAACCAACAATCAGCTGAGAAGGGTGCCACATTTCCCCAGGTACCTGAGAGTGAGTGTGGTTCTGGATCTGAGACTGGTTTTAAACACAGCTCTGCCACTAACCAGCTGGGAGGCTCTTGTCCCAGGCTCCTCATTTGTACAGTGCAGTCATTCAAAGATTTTTTTTATTGTTCATTGTCAAGATTAAGTGGGAGCAGAGTATGCAAAGGAATTAACTGAAAAATTGGTTCTTTCATTCTGGCCATACCCCACCCCACATCCCCTCTGCAACACTGGAAGCCCCTGCCTCTTGACCTGCAGGCTCTGGCCAGCAGGGGCAGCTGCCTAGACACCTGTGCCTGCCGACAGCCCCTCCCCACTGTTAGGCTCCTCTTGGTTGGACGCCCATCTTAGCCCAGTCACATCCAGGTACCACTTGTATTCAATTTTTTTTTTGAGAGAGAGAGTTTCACTCTTGTCACCCATGCTGGAGTGCAGTGGTGCAATCTCGGCTCACTGTTACCTCTGCCTCCTGGGTTCAAGCAATTCTCCTGCCTCAGCCTCCCGAGTAGCTGGCATTACAAGTGCCCGCCACCACACCCAGCTATTTTTTTTTTTTTTTTTTTTTTTTTGTATTTTTAGCCGAGATGGGGTTTTGCCATGTTGGCCAGGCTGGTCTTGAACTCCTGACCTCAGGTCATCCACCTGCGTCGGTCTCCCAAAGTGCTGGGATTACAGGCATGAGCCAGTGTGCCTGGCCAGCCACTGTACCCAGCCTAACTTTTTTAATTGACAGGATCTCACTCTGTCACCCAGGCTGGATAGAGTGATACAATCATGGCTCACTGCAGCCTTGACCTTCTGGGTTTAAGGAATCCTCCTGTCTCAGCCTCCAGAGTAGCTGGGACCATAGGTGCCCGCACCACAGGTGCCCGCACCACACCCAGCATTTTTTTTTTTTTTTAAAGTAGAGACAGGGTTTTGCTATGTTGCCCAGGCTGGTCCTAAACTCCTGAGCTTAAGCAATCCTCCTGCCTCACCCTCCCAAAGTGCTGGGTTTATAAGCATGAGCCACTGCGCTTGGCCCTTTTCTTATTATTGTTTTAAATGGATTCTTCTTTACTAAAAAATTATTTTAAAAGGAAACCTTGGCCAGGTGTGGTGGCTCACACCTGTAATCCCAGCACTTTGGCGGGACAAAACGGGGGGATCACCTGAGGTCAGGAGTTCGAGTCCAGCCTAGCCAACATGACAAAACCCCGTCTCTACTAGAAATACAAAAATTAGCCAGGTGTAGTGAGAGATGCCTGTAATCCTAGCTACTCGGGAGGCTGAGGCAGAAGAATCACTTGAGAGCCTGAGAGGTGGAGGTTATAGTGAGCCAAGATCGTGCCAGCCTGGGTGACAGAGCAAGACTCCGTCTCAATAAAATAAAATAAAAGGGAAACCTACACACTAGTGTAAATAAAAATCTCATACTGTTTGCCATCCATCCGGATGACTTGAAGCAGTGTCACTAGGTCCTGGGGGGAAGCTGTCGCCTACAAAGACTCTGAGTGTCTGCCTGTTCTCTTGGGAGACAGGCAAACATCAAAGAGTGCAATGAAAAGGAGGTGGTGGCCAGGGCCCAAGCAGGAGGAAATAGGGAGTTATTATTTAATGGGTACAGAGTATCTGTTGGGGAAGATAAAAGAGTTCTGAAGGTGGATGGTGGAGGTGGCTGCACAACAATTGTGAGTGTACTTCATGTCACAGAACTCAACACCTAAAAATGGTTAAGGAGGTCAATTGTATGTTGTATATATTTTACCACAATTTCAAATAAAAAAATATGTAAACCACATATGGACATCAGAAGAAAACTTTTATTTTAAGGAAAATTAAAGGCCTGACAGTGAGTTTTGAAAGAGTAAATCTTTCTCATTCCCACTGTTGCATGAGGCCCCACTGGCACACAGAACATGCTGGCATCTGGCAGGCATTGCCTTTGAGGGGGTGCTCCCCACTCTTCATAACACAGGAACAGGAGGTAGGCAGGGCATAGGGGAACTCAGGGACCTGGATCAGGCCAGAAGGCAACAGTGAAAAGAAAAGAGAAGGGAGAGTTGCACAAAGAACGAGGATGGGTGAGGGTCGGGGATGACACAGGCCACCTCCCATCCACCTTCAGGGTCCAGCCCCTAACGATGCACAAAGGCAGGGTCTGCAGAGCGGAAGCCACCTTGTGGGGCTGACAGAGCTCAGGCAGAGTGGGGGACCCAAAAAGGAAGCAGGAAGAAAATCACCCAAGGCCCAGGTCAACCAAGTCCACAGACACTTCCTGGCACCTCCCTGCTACGGGCCTGATGAAGGGAGTTGAGCAAGGCCTGATCAAGCCCCTCAGGGGCCAAGGGAGAACAAGGCCCAAAACACCCGGCCCAGTCTAACCCTGCCCAATACCTGACCTGGCAGTCTCCTTCCTGTCTCCTAACCACAGCCCACAAGGTCCCACAGGGCTCCACCCTGCCTCCCAGCCCCCCAGCCTGGGCCACATGAGCTTCCTTTGTGCACTTCCCACAAGCTCAGCCTCTCCTCTGGGCCTTTGCACTTGTCCCATCCAGTTCAATCCCACTCTACTCCTAGTTCCACTCCCAAGAGGCTTATGCTGAGTGCCCTTCCCAAAACGCAATCCAGGCCCTGCAGTTCTATTTTCTTCAGTACTTACTCCTGCCTCAGATGCATCCATAGATGTCATCTTAATTAACTGTTTCACTCCTGCAATCACCTGTGAGTCCCGGAGAGCAGGGCATCTCCTGCTGCTTCACTGTCACGTCCCAGAACCTCAAATAGTACCTGGCTCATATTAAGAGTGACAGACACTTGTCACCTCTTATTCAGTGACTCTCCAGCCCTTGTCGGTGAAAGAGCTGTTGTCCGTCTAGTGTTCAGTGTCCCCTGGTGCTCAGGCAGGACAGGTCTTCACCATGTGCCCTCTCCCAGGCCCTGCGGGAGCTCTGGCATCTCCACCCCACCTTCTAACTGCCAGAAATGCCACCAAATAGGCCCAGATGATAATACAATCGACCAAAGCCTGCGACTCTAAGGCCCGGCATAAGAAAGGAGACAGATTTGGCCTAATGTGTGGGGATGCAATGTGCACACAATCGAGTAATGCAGGGGAAAAACACTTTCAAAAAAGAGAGAAGTAGATGTGTGGGCTCAGAGAAGGTCAAGTGAAAGAAGTACTAAGAGCAAATGGGGGCCTCCCGTCAAATTCAACTTCCACTTTTGGGTTGTTTCCACTTTGTGAATTATTTATTTTTTTTTTTTGAGACAGAGTTTCGCCCTCGTTGCCCAAGCTGTAGTGTAATGGTGCGATCTTGGCTCACTGCGACCTCCACCTCCCAGGTTCAAGCAATTCTCCCCTGCCTCAGCCTCCCGAGTAGCTGCATTACAGGTGTGCACCACCACGCCTGGCTAATTTTTTGTATTTTTAGTAGAGACAGGGTTTCACTGTGTTGGTCAGGCTGATCTCAAACCCCTGACCTCAGGTAATCCACCCACCTGGGCCTCCCAAAGTGCTGGGATTACAGGCGTGAGCCACCGTGCCCGGGCCCACTTTGTGAATTTTTAATTTTGACTTTGTGGCAACTTCCTTCAGGCCCTGTTGCCTCACCTGTGTGGTTTCTAATTTGTGCCGACCTGCCCCTGTCCTGGAGGCTCAGGGTTCCTGAGCCCAAGAGAAGGCAGCTGGGCTGAATGACACTCTGACCTGGAAAGAGGTCTCCTGAAGAGCCAGAGGAAGCCCTTCCCTCACCCTTCCTGCCCAGCTTCACCCATGACGGCCTTCGAGGGGACTTGCTGCAGCTTCCCCTCCTGGGGCAGAGAGAGGGACCTGGGACGCCCATACCCAAGGGTGGTGCTGGCCTCTGGCCTCCCACAGTCACCCCTCAGCAAAGACAGAGGGACTCCCCAGGGGTCATCTGAGCTCCCTGGGATATAGCAGGCTCCAAGGCCAAGCTCCACAGCACAGGGACCAGTGCCCTCCCTGGCCCTAAAAGGGCTTCCACCTGCCTAAGAATCCTTACACCTGTGACTGAGAAGTGCCCCAGACTATGTAAGAAAGGGTGTACCCTGGTGCAGGACCAGGCCTGGCACACACTTTAGGTGGCTTCAAGGTGCCCAGGAGAGACTGTCAGGAGCAGGAAAGGAGAAGTTTGTGCACAGCTTGGTACGGCGGGTACTGTGCACGCTGTATCCGGATGCTGTTCACCAGGCAGGTCCACATCCCCTCCTCACCTCAGCGAGGGGAGCTGCAGGTTGTAATTCACAACAGGGTGTCTCTGCCAGAGGACTGGGAAGTGAAACAACACCTCCTTCCAGAGGGGAATCAATGGCTGCTTGACAGTGGGTACAAAAGCTCAAAGCTTGATCTCTTTGCCTGAAGGCAGGATAACCTGCAGGCAGCCGCCCTTCCCTGCCCTGCATCATTTCTTTTTTTCATCTATTCTCCCAGTTTTTGATATAAGGTCATTTTGTATATAAAACGATACCTTTAAAAGGAGCAAATGAAATATACTTTATGGAGCACTTTCCATAATACAAAGTATCTAAAAGGAATCAGGAACTTGTCACAAAACCAGTGCTGGCTGAGTGCAGTTGGAGAGACTCAATTAGAGCCTGGCAAATTAGCCAGAGGCTGCAAGTCCCCAGGTCTAATGGGGTGGGACAGGGAGGGGTCCCAGCAGCTCCTGCCCCAACTTAGTCTCCATCACTACAAGACATCCCAGAGATCACTTCCCTTTCTGCGGCTTAGATTTTCCCATATGAAACATAGGCTGTTTAAACTAGATGATCTCTAAGGTTCCCCTGGCTAAAACTATCCAATTTTGATGCTATAATATAAAAAAAATAGGAAAAGTAAACGTGAAGCTGCTGGCTCAGGTACACACAGTGATTTCTGTAAACTTGGAGCTCAGCTGCAAATTCAAAGGATGAGCAAATGTTCCATAGGGTCTGGCAGAATTTTCGTTTTCTTTTTCATCTCAGAGACTTAACAATGAACTCTCTGGATGAAAAGGTAATATTCCTCCCAGGTTTAGAGGACTGCAGATGTATGTCTACAGGCCAGCTCTTAAAATCTCCAGAGGAGATTCTTCAAAACTGGAGCAATAGATGACTATACTAGGAACAGCACTACTAAAAATAAAGAAAATATTCTCAATGCTTGACATAATGCCTTCCTGTGAAGTTAAGGGGAAATCACAATCACCAAACACCCCTGAGAAGACACTTTGGATAGCAGTCACACATCTGCAATACAAGCTACAGATCAACGCCAAAACACGTTATAAGGTACTTAGCACTTCTCTGATGCATCAGAGATTAGGAATGTTTTTTCCCTTTCTCCTACCAAGTAAATTAAAATCCACCAACACCATTCAGCTCCTTTCAGAAAAGAAAGTGATGCTGGCGGGGGTGGGGGGGGTCATTTGTTTATTAAAAAAAAAAAAGTACAGCTATAGAATCTCAGAGAATGTAACACACACATATATCCAAAGGGATTCACTTGAAGCCAGCTGTTTTCAATAATCAGCTTCCTCTTTCTTTTCCATATACTAAGAGGAGAGACAACTTCAACAAGAGAATGAGCATGTAACCCCGCCACAGTATTGGCTAACGGCTGATCTTCCCACACAAGACAAGAACCTAGACTGGGATACAGAAAACTTAATGCTCAAGTTCAGCCTCTGACATCAGGCCAGAAATAGGAGCCTCCAGGCGCATAAAGCATTAATCCCAAAATGCAATGGGCTGAACCTAGTATATCCTGATTTCAGGAATGAGACCTTCAAAAAAGAAATAGAGCAGGCCGGGAGCGATGGCTCACGCCTGTAATCCCAGCACTTTGGGAGGCCGAGGCGGGCAGATCACTTGAGGTCAGGGGTTCCAGACCAGCCTGACCATCATGGTGAAACCCCGTCTCTACTAAAAACACAAAAATTAGCCAGACTACCCGCATCTGTAATCCCAGCTACTCAGGAGGCTGAAGTGGGAGAATCGCTTGAACCTGGGAGGCAGAAGTTGCAGTAGGCCGAGATTGCACCATTGCACTTCAGCTTGGACGACAAAGCAAGACTCCGTCTCAAAAAAAAGAAAAGAAAAGAAAAGAAATAGGGCAAGCAGTGCAAGCAACAGAGAAAGCTGGCTGGTCTGAGCTCCAGGCATCACACTTACATACACGCAAACACTAACACTCAAACGGGCTTAAACACACACATGTCCAGGCGCACACACGTGGCGCTGTCATGTGGTCCACGTTCTGCCTCAACCTTGATCCAGCCTTGAAAAAGAGAAATAAAGGGAGCAACCAATGAGTATCCTGGCGGGGGGAAGGGCGGAATCCCATCTTTTCACCCCCAGCAGGGCTGGGAGGCTCAGTCGCGCCCCCTCAGCCTTGCCAGAGGTAGGAGCTCCATTTCCCCCGGGGTTGCAAAATGGAAGCGCTGGACCCCACTGCCTTGTCAGTGTCGGCCTCTGGCCTCATGGGTCCCTCTGGTGACACAGGGTCACACTCCACATCCCAACCCCGTGGATAACTCCCAACCCAGGAGGGAGGGTGACTGAAATGCCCTGAGTTTCAGGACCGGCGCCGGCCAGCCTCGCCTCACTTGGTCTCTGTAAAGCGGCCCCTGGGCTTCCCTCCAAAAACTCCTTTCCGCCAAGGTCTCCGTTCCTCCCAGCGACGCTAGGCGCTGCGTTTCGTCTCCCACAGACCCACTTCCCACGCCAGGGCGAGGGCGGTCACACACAAACCTAAGCCGGGGTCTCGGAGGCCAGGGGAGTGCGACCCAGCGGCCCTGGCGCCCCCTCCCAGTTCAGGTCGGTCCGGGCCCTGCGGTCCCAGATGCCCCTCCCCAGGCCACCCCTTCTCCCGCAAAACCCAAAACACGCGGGGCACAGCAGGCTCAGCTCGCGCCTCAGAGGCGCGGAGGCCCGGGCGGCGCCATGAGCATTGGTGGCAACCCGCGCGCACCCGCCGCTCCGGCAGCCGCCGCCGGGCGTTCAGCGAGAGCGCGCCGCGCACCTGCCGGCCTCTCAGGGCCCGAGCGGCCTCTCAACGCGAAGGCCCAGACGGCCCCCAACCTCCGCCTGCTCGCCCCCGCGGCCGCGCTTCTCACCAGCGGTAGCAGCCCTCCGAAGCCTCCAGCGTGAAGTTCACGCGCGTCGCCCGCGTGAAGGGCAGCAGCACTTTGGGGATGTTGAGCTTGGCCGCCGCGGCGGAGGGGCCCAGCGCCAGCAGCACCGACAGCGCCAGCAGCAGCGGCCCGAAGCCGGGCGCCGCCATCCTCGCGGCGCGTCACCTCCCGCGACCCAGCGCCCGGCCGCCCGCGCCGCCCCCTGGCGCCCTCCGCCCCCGCCCGCGAGCGCCAGGCCAGCAGGTGATGAGCGCGGGGGCGGGGCAAGGGCCGCCTCCTGCGGCCGCTTCCTGGGCCGGAGCGCGGGAACTCTAGGGGCTGAGCTCGCGGCGACCCCACCCCCGGCCCGGCCCGGCCCAGCCCGCGCGCCAGGTCTCGGGGCGGGGAGATGGGGCGCGCGCCCGGGCGCCGGGAGCTCAGGGAGAGGAATTGGGGCGCGCCCGCGCGGAGAAAGGCTGAGCCAACGCGCACGCCCGTGGGGACCCCTAGACCATAGAAGGCCCTAGGGGGAGCCCCCGGTTGCCCCGCAGCAGGCATCCCTCTCGGGTGAGCGCCCCTGGAGATGGAGCCAGGCCGCCGGCTGTGGACCTTGCGCTCAGGCCCCGACCCACGGTCAGCAACCAAGGGACACACGCCCCAGGGCATTTGGGATGCGGAAAACAGGCGCCTGCCTTGTTCCAGCCCATGTTTCCCAGAAGAGGGACCCCGGGCTCGCAAAGGGAAGCCACCTGCTGAAGTGAAGGCCCGGGGCCGCTCCTCCTCAGCCCCCTCCCTGCAAGGCTGTGTATCGGTTCGAGTCCCGAGAGAGCGCCAACAAACATCACGAGGTGGTGTGGAGCAACACGCTGTTTTAATGAGCTCCTGGCTGCAGACCGTCTGAGGCCTAAAAGGGTGTCAGCCCCAAGTGAGGGCGAGGCAGGAGTCCTACAGTCTCCTGTAAACGGGCAGTGTCCCAGTCTGACCTAACTGCTACGTGGTACCAGGGAGGCCTCTCTCTCGACCTTCTCGGGGTGCTTGTCTTCCGGCCTGCCCTCTTCCGGCTTCTGTGCCTGCTGACGCACGCTGCGGGCTCAAGTGGTCTTGCGCCTGGGGACCGGGCCTGAGGAGGGAGGAGGTGTCCCCCCAAGCTTTCAGGCCCCGGGGAGAATCTTTCAGAGAGCCCTTAAGATCCGCACTTCTCCAGGAGAAAACTGGTTGAATGGCCCCCAGATCACTCAGCCAGAGAACCCCAAGCCCTTGTCCTCCTCGCTTCACCCGCTGCGGAAGCCACTAGAGGTTACCCAAAGGTCATATCGGGCGCCAGCGCCGCCAGAGCACAACCCTCTCCACGGCCCCTACACCCACAAAAGAAAGTTCAGCGCCACGGAATCCACCCGCACACCCATGAAAGGTCTTCGATTCCACGCTGTGCTCTGTGGCTTTTACCTGTCTTTGCCGTGAGTTGCATAAAGGCATGTGTCAGCAGGCACTTGTTTGGTGCGGCTTAAGTATGAATCTAGCGTTGCAGAGAAGGCCCAGCCTAGTGGGAGGTCAGGAAAGGGCGTGGTGAGGGTGCACAGGCCGACTGTGTAAGGAGTATAGGAAGTGGAGGCTGACTAGCCAGGAAGACACACAACGATGCCACTGGGGTGACAAGGACGGACAGGCTGAATGTCAGTCAGGCTCGGAAGGCTTTTTGGAGGAGGTGGCCCCTGGGCTGGGCATGGACACCGCACTGGGCTTCAGCGAGGCCTGCATGGGCT
This sequence comes from Plecturocebus donacophilus, assembly GCA_004027715.1. Classification (NCBI taxonomy): domain Eukaryota; kingdom Metazoa; phylum Chordata; class Mammalia; order Primates; family Pitheciidae; genus Plecturocebus; species Plecturocebus donacophilus. The sequence goes on from PVKP010017347.1 coordinate 26,400, forward strand.
GAGCCTGCCCCTCAGGGATCAAGGGGCTTTCGGATGGTGATGCAGGGTGTTTAGGGTCACCCTTAAAGCCTGAGGGCCCTAGACCAGGGAAAGTGTGTTGGGGGAAATCTCGAGATCCCAGAACTAAGCGGGTGGTGGCCTGCCCTGTGGAACCAGGTCCTGTGGGAGGGGAATTCCAACGGGCTCCCTTTAAAGAAACAAAAGACAGACTTGTGAGGAAAAGGCAGCCTCAGAGTGGGTATTTGTGAGGAAGTCTGCAGGTGTCTTGCAGGTTGCACGTTTTATTGATTTGTTTTCCAACAATCCAGACAGATGGTTGAAACTTAGGCTCATAAGGGTTCCAAGTGAAAGTGATTCCTTTCCCTCCCCATCACCCAATATCCTTCCCCATAGGCCATCGGTGTTTTCCACTTGAGTATATATCCAGAGAAATTTTATGTATAAACAAGCATATATATATATATATATATATAAAATATGGCACACACACACATATGCACACACACATAGTATGTATGAAATATGGCACATATACATACATACATATGTCTTGCCAGGCAGGTAAATCTCACTCTTGGACATTTATCCTAGAGAAATGAAAACTAATGTTCGCACAAACACTTGTACATAAAATGTTCGTCATAGCAGCTGTATTCAAATAGGCCCAAACTGGAAACAGCACAGAGGTCCTTCATGGGTGATGATTACATACTGTGGCACATCCATGCCATGGAATATTATTCAGCAACAAAAATAAATGAACTGTTGATACATCCATCTTGGATGAAGCTCCAGGGAATTATACTGACTAGAAAACAAACATTACAAAAGCACAAAAGGTTACATATTGTATACTGCTTTTATGCAAGATTCTTGAGATGGCAAAATTATAGAAGTATAGAGCAGGTGAGTGAATGTGGGGTCAGGAACAGCACAGGGTAGGAAGTGATGTGGCTATAAAAGGTCAACATGAGGAGTCCCTGGGATGGAAATGCTTGGTGGCTTGACTGTATAAATGTGTGTTTCCTGGTTGTGATATTATCCCATAGTTTGGCAAGATGTCCACTAAGGGAAATGGGGTAAAGGGTACATATTATAGCATCCCTCTGTGTTATTTGTTACAACTACGTGTGAATCTACAATTATCTCAAAAAAAAGTTTAATTACATAGAGAAAAAATCTTACAGACCGGCCCAGCAAAACACATCCGAGTGGACACAGCTTGCTAAACAGCTACGTTTCAGGTGATTTAAGGCAATCGGGGTATTTTCCCAGCAGAAAACAACCCATGGAAGACAACAAAATGGGCCTATAATCCTAGCATTTTGGGAGGCCAAGGCGGGTAGATCACTTGAGGTCAGAAGTTCAAGACTAGCCTGGCCAACATGTCAAAACCCCATCTATATTGAAAATACAAAAATTACCCAGGCATGGTGGTATGCATCTGTAATCCCGGCTACTCGGAAGTCTGAGGCAGGAAAATCGCTTGAAGCCAGGAGTCAGATGTTTCAGTAAGCTGAGATCGTACCATTGTACTCCAGCCTGGGAGACAAGAGCAAAACTCCATCTCAAAAAAAAAAAAAAAAAAAAAAGGAAGACAACAAAATGATGGGTAAAACATTTTCCATTTGAGATTTTATCCCTTTATGTTGTCCTTAAACTGGACCCCAGACCCCCTTTTCACTTGCATACAGCCCTGGTATGGGATATATCTGGGGCCAAGCCAGGGGTCCATGGGTAGAGGCCACCCCTACCTTCTCTGTGTGGGCTGTTTCCACTCCCTGGCATTGGGCCCCTTCTCTGGGTGTCAGTGTTTGAGATGCAGGGAGGCAGCCATGGATGATGGGCTCTGCACCTTCTGTCCTGGGCACAGGGACCCTCTGGGCTGGAAGAAGCCACAGATTTGAGTGAGCTGGTTACTCACCTGATAACTAAAACCAGATAGGAAAATGTCTCCTGACCCACATCAGTACCTTCCAAACTTCTACCACCCTAAAACATTTTAAAAATAGTATCTGAGTGCCACCTGCACTCTTACTTCCTATCTTTAAATCAAAGTGTTTACATATATTTACTTAAGAAGCAAACTTTGTCTCTTCTGTAAACAAAAAGCCACTATCAGTTTGCAAAATATAATAGAAGTAGCCATAAAATAAATATAGCGAAACAAAAGAATGTCTTCCAATTACCATCGGATACTATTTCCTGCTAAGGGCTGAGGCCCAAAACCTGCTCTCAGGGCCTTCAGTGGGAATATGACCAAACACAAGGCAGTGTTGAGGACAAACCACACTAATCTTGACCTTTCTCCTTGAGCATACAAGTATGGAGAGATTTTTCAGGGCAATTAACTTTTTCCTAGGAGGATATTGTCCTATCTATCAGAGCCAAACCACCATCTTTTTTGTGACAACAGTAATTTTTATTTGTATCTTATTTTTTATTTATTGAGACAAAGTCTTGCCCTGTTGCCCAGGCTGGGGTGCAGTGGCATGATCTCGGCTCACTGCAACCTCCACCTCCCAGGTTCAAGCGATTCTCCTGCCTCAGTCTCCCAAGTAGCTGGGACTACAGGCACGTGCCACCACGCCTGGCTAAATTTTTTTTGTATTTTTAGTAGGGACATTTCACTGTGTTAGCCAGGATGGTCTCAATCTCCTGACCTTGTGATCCGCCCGCCTCAGCCTCCCAAAGTGCTGCGATTATAGGTGTGAGCCACTGCACCCGGCTTATTTATTTATTTTTGAATCAAGGTCTTACTATGTCACCCAGGCTGCAGTACAGTGGCGTCAGCTTGGCTCACTGCAGCCTCTACCTCCTGGGCTCCAGCAATCCCCCCATCTCAGCCTCCCGAGTAATCGGGATTATAGGTGTGTGCTACCACACCCATCTAATTTTTGCTTTTTTTTTTTTTTTTTTTCTGGAGACAGTGTTTTGCCATGTTGCCCTGGCTGGTCTCAAACTCCTGGGCTGAAAGGATCGGCCCCCTCCTCAGGCTCCCAAAGTGCTAGGATTACAGGCATGAGGCACTATGCCTGGCCAAACAGTAATTTTTAAGAATCGTTTACAATGGGGAACCTCAAAGAGCCACAGAGTGGACAGAATGGTATAATGAAACCCATGACTGTCCAGTCCTGTGGCTACAATCCACAGCCAATTCTGATTCTGCGGTCACTCCAGGCCCCACCCTATCTCATTTTGAAACAAATCCAAGACATCCTGTCATTTCATCTGTATTTCAGTGCGTATCGCTAAGAGATAACAACCCTTTTATAGATATAATATAACCACAATATTATTATCACATATAAAAAATTAACAGTAATCTTATGGTCATAAATTACTGGTAGAGTTCAAATTTCCAACTGTCTCATACATGTCATAATGCCTTTTTACAGTTTATGCTCTGAGAATGAGGATATAAGTAAAGCTCACACATCGCAATTGATTGAAATGTCTTTTAAGTCTCTTTCAATCTATAGGTTTCCTTCCCCATCTCTCTTTTTTCCCTTGTATTTAAATGTTGCCCCTTTATCTCTGGAGTAGACATTTGTGTTTTCAAACACCCCCAAGCTGAGTCCCACCTCACCTGGGCTCTACTGCAACAGCAATGGGAGATTCCCCTCACACAAGTCTGCCCCCAGGTTTATTCATGGACTCTGGAAATGGAGGAAAGGGACACCCACTGTGGACCTTCAGCATCACCTCTGAGCTGGAAACCTTGGCTTTGGGAAAAAGAAAAAAGAAAAAAAAAACACCAGGAGCACTGGAATGGCTTCCACCTTTGCAAAGTGCTTTCCAAAACCCCATCATACTTAAGAGAATGGCACCACTTAATTACAGAAATTGCTGCTTAAGTCAATGCCCAGACATGCCTCCCACTCACATCTGTGAGCAGCACTTTCTGGATGTATTTACTCTTTCTCAGAATGTGTTCCTCACACTTGCCACCTTCAGCCTCTGCCGGAATTGGTGATTGCTTCCTGTGGGCCCCTTGGTCCTTCCCCACAGGTGTCACTAGATGATGATGGCTGCAGAATAAGTGATGGCAGCCAGCTTATCACACCTTCAGGCTTCCTTGGAAGTCCAGGCACACATGTGTTATCCCAGCCACCTCAATCTGATTCCAGCAACCCTAGCTGGACACACAAGTGGGTCCTCAGACATCGCCAGGCCACCAACACTGGAAGAGTGCAGGCTCTACTCCTTACATTCTAGAATTACCCCAACCCACACAGCAGTACAGTCCCTTTTCCTGATGGTTGATTTGTGTGTGAACCTGACTGGGCTAAGGGTTGCCTAGATAGCTGGTAACATGGTTTCTGGGTGTGTCTGTGAAGGTATTTCTGAATGACATTAGCATTTGAATCAGACTGAGTAAAGACTAATCTGCCCTCACCAATATGAGTGGACATCATCCAAACCCTTAAGGTCCCAACTAGAACACAAAGGTGGAGGAAAGGCAAATTCACTGTCCACTTGAGTTGGGACATCTGTCTTCTCCTGCCGTTAGATATTGGAGCTCCTGATTCTCAGGCCTTTCGACTTGGGAACTTATATCAGCATCCCCCACCCCCACCCCAGGCTCTCAGTTTTTTGGACTCCATTATCTCTCCAGGCTCTCAGGCCTTCGGGCTTGGACTAAATTATATCGCCAGCTTCCTTGGGCCTCCAACTTGTAGTGAGAAGATTCTGGGACTTCTCAGCCTTCATAATTATGTGAACCAATTCCCCTAATCTCTCTCCTCTCTACAATCCCCCACCCAGCCCAACACACACACACACTGTTATTCTGTTTCTCTGGAGAATCTAATAGACTTTTGCTGCTTCTGAGCTCCTCTCAGTGCCAGAGTGGTCAACACAGATCATGGCACACCCTCAGAGACCCCGCCCTCCAGAGCCTCCCAGGTGCCTTTGACATAGAATTCAAACTCCAGCTTGTGGTTCCCAGGTCCTCCGAGGCATCCTCTCTCACCTCTGCCTCCCACACTCACTCCTCTGGCCTAGCCCCTCCTGGGTAGTTCAGACCTCCCATAGCACAACTAGCAAATTGGACCCCCTAGGGAGGATCATTTTGGAACCATTCCTCCTTTATAAGACAAGATTATTTTCACTAATAAACATGAAATATAATAATTTCTAGGAAAAAAATAACATTTTTTTAATTAAACTTTCTATATATAAGCAAGCCAGCAAAATTTTTAAACACAATAACTATTATAGCCAAAAAGGAAAAGATAGTGGCTTAATATTTTTAAAATTACATTAATGTATTTTTAGTTACATTCAGCATAGGATAGCTGAATAGCAGCAATTCAAATTTGTCTTTATAGTCACTGTGCTATCACTGGTTATCTCAAATCTACTGTTTAAACACAACAATGTATAGTACCATAAGGGTTAGGGGCAACAACTGTCCCTGAAGCAAACTCAAATGATTCCAAAAAGTTATAAGCTTACTCCAGGAACAAACACATGAGCTGAATTGATGTATCTGGGGGCATTCTGTAAACTGACATCCATGTGCAGTGCATTGCTAATAAAGGATCAATTTTTTAAAAAATGTTTTATTTTAAGCCAGCTGCAGTGACTTATGCCTGTAATCCCTGTGCTTTGGGAGGCCAAGGTAGGAGGATTGCCTGAGGCCAGGAGAGTAAGAATAGCCTAGACAACATAGTGAGACCCTATCTCTACAAAAAAAAAAACACCTTAAAAATGTAGCTTGGCATGGTGGCACACACCTGTAATCCTAGCTGCTCAGGAGGCTGAGGTAGGAGAATCACTTGACCCCAGGAGTTCTAGGCTGCCAGGAGCTATGATCTCGACAGTGCACTCCAGCCTGGGCAACTGAGACCTTGTCTCAAAAAGAAAAAAAAGTTTTATTTTAAAGTTTGTATGTTATCAAAATTCAACAATGCAACAAAAGTAAAAAATAAACAAATTGAACTACATCAAGGTAAAAACAGGCCAGGTATGGTGGCTCATGCCTGTAATCCCAGCACTTTGGGAGGCTGAGGCAGACAGATCACTTGAGGTCAGGAGTTCGAGACCAGTCTGGCCAACATGGTAAAACCATATCTGTACTGAAAATACAAAAATTAGCCAAGAATGGTGGCACACATGTAATCCCAGCTACTCGGAGGCTGAGGCACAAGAATCATTTGAACCTGGGTGGTGAAGGTTGCAGAGAGCTGAGATCATGCCACTGCATTCCAGCCTGGGTGATAGAGTGAGACTCTATCTAAAAAAAAAAAAAAAAAAGTAAAAACACGTGCATCAAAAGACACAACTCAACGTAATGAAAAGGCAACGTACAGAATATGAGAAAATATTTACAAATTACATATCTGATAAGAGGTTAATATCTAGAATATATAAAAGAACTCCTACAACTCAGCAACAACAACAAACTAATAACTCAGTCAAAAGATGGGCAAAGGAGTTGAATAGACATTTCTTCAAAGAAGGTATGTGAATGGCCAACAAACAGATGAAAAGATATTCAACATCATTAATCATTAGGGAAATGCACTTCAAAAACCACAATGAGATACCACCTCACACTCATCGGCTTGGCTACTATATTTAAAAAACAAACCCATAAAAACAGAAAATAAAATATGGAGAAATTGGAACCTTTGTGCACTGCTGAAGGAATGTAAGATGATGCAGCTACTATAAAAAACAATACGATATGTCCTCAGAAAATTAAATGTAGGATTACTGTATGGTTCAGCGATCCCACTTCTGGGTATATACCCAACACAACTGAAAGCCCATATGATACACCCATGTTCATGGCAACATTATTCGCAATAGCCAAAAGGTGAAGGCCATCCAATTCATCCACTGATGGATAAATAAACAAAATGTGGCATATCCATTCAGTGGAATAATATTTAGTCTTAAAAAGGAAGGCTAGGCCTGGTGGCTCACGCCTGTAATCCCAGCAATCTTGGAGGCAGGCAGGCAGATCAGATTAGCTGAGGTCAGGAGTTTGAGACATGGTGAAACCCCGTCTCTACTAAAAATACAAAAATTAGCCAGGCATGGTAGTGAGCACCTGTAGTCCCAGCTACTTGGGAGGCTGAGGCAGGAGACTGCTTGAACCCAGGAGGCGGAGATTATAGTGAGTGAAGATCGTGCCACTGCACACCAGCCTGTGTGACAGAGCAAGTCTCCATCTTAAAATAAATAAATAAATAATATAGCTAATATAAAAGCAGTTGGTAACAGTAAAGGATTCTTCTAATATAAATAATCACTTATTCTGATTAAGATGAGACCAGAATATTCTGATTTCATTCTTCTGAGTGTAGTCCTTTCATCCCAAATGAGTATATATATAAGATTGTATATTACTCATGAATAAAAATTCACGCCCAGACTGGGTGAAGTGGCTCACGCCTGTAATCCCAGCACTTTGGAAGGCTGAGGTGGGCGGATCACCTGAGGTCAGGAGTTCAAGACCAGCCTGGTCAACATGCAAAACCCTATCTCTACTAAAAAAATACAAAAATTAGCCAGGCATGATAGCAGGTGCCTGTAATTTCAGCTACCCAGGAGGCTGAGGTAGGAGAATCGCTTGAACCCAGGAGGTGAAGGTTGCAGTGAGCCGAGATTTTGCCACTGCACTCCAACCTGGAGACTCTATCTCAAGAAAAAAAAAAATCATGCCCAGGCAACAGAAGACATGTTAGGAAACTTTCATTTCACCCACAGCCTCATCAACACAATGGTCAAATGGGAATTTAGGTTTTCCATAACTTTCCATTGTATTCACCTAAGGAGGAAGCAACAATTTTCTTCTGTTGATCTTGCAGCTTTCAGATTGTTTGCCCTGCATCTGAGACTTTTCCTTAGGGGGCAGGTGTCTTCCTGTCTTGTCAGAGGGAGGGTGACTTCCGGTAAAATGTCCCAGTCTTCCTCTCAGCTCAAGGAGCAGCTTACTTCAAAATTAAGTACGATTACTTAAGTAGGCTTAAGTTAATCATTTTCGTGATTAGCCAGGGAAATTCAGCTAAATGGTTGACAATACCTCAATACTTACATCATAAAAGTACACATTAGACTGTGTTAAACTGTTATGTCTTTTTTTTTTTTTTGAGATAAGAGTCTCACTGTGTCACCCAGGCTGGAGTGCAGTGCTGTTATCTCATCTCACTGCAACCTCTGCCTCCTGAGTTCTAGTGATTCTCCAGCCTCACCCTCCTGGGTAGCTGGGACTACAGGCACCCGCCACCATGACCAACTAATTTTTTGTATTTTAGTAGAGAGAGGGTTTCATCATGTTGGTCAGGGTAGTCTCCAACTCTTGACCTCAAGTGATCCACCTGTCTTGGCCACCCAAAGTCCTGAGATCACAGGTGTGAGCCACTGCACCTGGTCTGTAATGTCTTTTAATTAATTACGTGGCTTGACTGAATTAATTTATGTTTGGGGGTTTTGTATTCATCAGAAACCGTATGACCTACATTTTTTTTTTTTTTTGAGACAGGATCTCACTCTGTCGCCCAGACTGGAGTGCAGTGGTGAAATCTCAGTTTACTCACTGCAACCTCCACCACCCAGGTTGAAGCAATTTTCCTGCCTCGGCCTCCCTTACAGGCATGAGCCACCACATCCAGCTAAATTTTGTATGAGCCACAGTGCCTGGCTATGAGCTTAATTTTTAATTAATTGTGGAGAGAAGGAGAGAAACCTTTTCCTGCCATGTTTACAATGTAGGCCCTAAATACTTCTCCATGTATTGAGAAAGGGAGAAATAAGAATGAAAAGATGGGTAGACATACAGACAGACAATTCCCAGAAAAGGCAAATTCAAATGGTCAACATACATGCAAAAATCTGCTTTGCTTTCTCAATAACCAGGGAGCTGCTGATTAAAACAGTAACAAAGGGCCAGCACCGTGGCTCATGCCTGTAATCTCAGCACTCTGGGAGGCTGAGGCGGGCAGATCACTTGAGGTCAGCAGTTCGAGACCAGCCAGGCCAACATAGTGAAACCTCATCTCTGCTAAAAATACAAAAAAATTAACTGATTTCTTCAGAATTTGGAAACTCTTTGTGAATATTCTCAGTTTATGGCAGTATAGCTAATTGCACAAGTGCAATAAGAATCTGTTTTATTTTGTAACAGGACACAGTTGGAGAAATTGGTTATTTTACCAAGGCTTTGAATGGAATGGCATGCTTTCTTTAAAGATTCAAAGTTGACTTATACAGCTAATTAAAGCTCATCAGGGAATCTGGCTTCACACCTTGTTCACAGAGAATCCCTGTACAAGGTTCCTGACATGTGGCAAATAAAGAATGTCACTTTCTAACAGGCCCAGGAATCCCAAGTTATCTTGGGACCTCAAGAGGAGAGGAATTTGCCCAACTTATAGATATTTGAGGGTACAAACGCAGAGCTGGACTTGGCTTTTCAAAGTCTTATCTGAGATTCTTCATGGAACAGAGTTCTATCAAAGCCAATTAAAGAATCCTCAGTGAAAAGTAATTATTCTTGCTGTTCTTTATGCAAATACAAATACAGTAAGACTAAAATTTATTTTGCAAACAAATCAGTTCTATCATGATTTATTTTTAATAAAAATGGGGACTGGAGAGAGAAAAATTATCCTTCAAAAGAAAAACTAGGCTGGGCATGGTGGCTCACACCTGTAATCCGAGCACTTTGGGAGGTCAAGGGAGGCAGATCACCTGAGGTGAGGAGTTTGAGACCAGCCTAGCTAACATGGTCAAACCCTGTCTCTACTGAAAATACAAAAATTAGCCGGGTATGGTGGCATGCACCTGTAATCCCAGCTACTTGGAAGGCTGAGGCAGGAGAATTGCTTGAATCCAGGAGGCAGAGGTAGCAATGAGCTGAGATAGCACCACTGCACTCCAGCCTGGGCAACAGAGTGAGATTCTGTCTCAAAACAAACAAACAAAAACAAACAAAAAAAAGAAAAGAAAAACTTAATACACTGTTGTTAGCTGTTCTTGAGGTTTTTTCCTGCAGTTTAGACTAAATTCTAAATTCTTTGTGGGTTAGAAGTCATCAAACTAATGCTTTCAAATCTTTGCTTTTAAAATTGGGAATTATATTTCTCATCCTAGGACTTGTTATTTACCGTGTAATAGGCTGTTCGCTTAAACACTGTAGTAAAACTATAGATAAGAGTACTAATGTTTTTGCCACGAAAGCTTTGGAAGCCCAGCCAAGCCTGCATGGGTACACTCAGACAGTTGCAAATTGGCTCCATTCTTCTCACCTTAGGGTTCATGCCCATTCCTACTATGTCCCCTGTCAGCAGGAAGAAGCCAGAGCAATCAAGGCCTTTTCCCATCTTCTTAGCCTACATCTTAAGATGAAGGTGTTATAAAACCAAAGGGAGGGATTGAAACTGCCTTTGCAAAATTATGACTGAGACAGTGAAAGAAATCCAACTTAACTGATTCCATCTTGCTTCTAACTTCCAAGCTGTCCTTTTTTATTCTTGGATGTAGGCTGAACTAACTTTGGGAGAAAATTAATTTATAGTTTATAGTTTAAACAAAGACAGTAACAGCCCTTTCCCAAAACCAACCTCCTTCTTGCTTGGGGACTACGTTGCTTTTGTAGGACTAACATTAACCACAAGATTAGAAATTATGGTCTAGGAGTCATGCAGCTGGAGGCTACAAGATTCTGACCCTCTCTAAACTGCTCCTAAGAACAGTGCTTGAGATATTTTGCAGACCCTGCACTTGATGGATCAGCTGGCCCCACCCAGATCAATAAACTGGTTTGTCTGATCTTGTGGCCCCCACCCAGGAACTGACTGAGCACAAGAAGACAGCTTGGACTCCCCATGATTTCATCTCTGACCAATCAGCACTCCTGGCTCACTGGCTTCCCCCAACCCACCAAGTTCCCCTTAAAACCTCTGCTCCCCAATGCTCGGGAAGACTGATCTGAGTAATAATAAAACTTGTCTCCCGCAGAGCCAGCTCTGCATGAATTACTCTTTCTCTATTGCACTTCTCCTGTCTTGATGAATTGGCTCTGTCTAGGCTAGGCAGTAGGCAAGGTGAACTCCTTGGCCAGTTACATTTACGACATGTATCTTGTGCAGACCTCCTATCTCATCCTATGATGGAGAATGCCTAACCGTCTGGGAGTGCAGCCCAGTAGGTCTCAGCCTCATTTTACCCAGCCCCTATTCAAGATGGAGTTGCTCTAGTTCAAATGCCTGTAACACACCTGGACAGACTTTTGTCACAAACCATTGTCTGCTCTGCAGGCCCAACAGACTTTGTCCCAGGACACTGTATGCTCTTCAAGCCTATTGAATTCCCCTTAAAAATCATTTACTACCCCCCTAACCTTATCCACACTTCCCCATCTCCCTTTCCCCTAAGAAGGGTATATTAAAAAAGCTTGTTTTGCTAACATAAATTCCTCCTCACAACTACATAGTAAAACCAACCCCATTTTACAGATCTGGAAATTGAGCCTCAGAAGCACAGTGACTTCTGAAACATCACACAACCACTTAGTTGGTAGAGTAAGAATTCAAACCTAATTCTCCTGACATCCAGCCACTGCTAAGGAGATTCACAATGACACTTTTCAAACAGAAAATTAGAATTATTTTCCTGTTTTCATTCTTACTTTAACCTTGAGATGTTATTTTCCATGAATATAGAAACTGGGCCTGTCTGCATTCTGTCTTCTACACTTAATTAGTTTCAGTTTTATTTTGCTTGGGTCAGCTCAGCGACAGAGCAACCCAAGATATCAGTCATTAAAAAAAAAATAAAAATAAAAAGCTTGTCCTGGGAACTGCTATGAAGGGTTTGATGTTCTCAAATTCCAGTCTGATCCCTGAGGTGGGATGAGCAGTTTGCCTTTCACAGACTGAGTGTGTTTTTTAGCAAAAGTGGGCTACATTTGGATGCTAAAGAGCTGATAACCTGAAAAGCTTTGAAATTAAAGATATGGTTCTTTTCCTCCCAGGCAGAAGAAAATTACACCCTCCAAATGCATTCATCATTTGACTGTTCAGATGTCGTTTGCATCTGTGATCTTTTATCCTCACCAAAAACCAGAACACAAGACACAGCATTTGGGAAAGTGCTTCCAAGAGATCTGGCAAGTGCACAGTTTTTTTTTTTTTTGAAGTGAAGTCTTATTCTCTTGCCCAGGCTGGAGTGCAGTGGTTCGATCGTGGCTCACTGCAACCTCTGCCTCCCGGGTTCAATCAATTCTCCTGCCTCAACCTCCCTTTTAGTAGAGATGGGGTTTCACTGTGTTTACCAGGCTGGTCTCGAACTCCTGACCTCAGGTGATCCGCCCACCTCAGCCTCCCAAAATGCTGTGATTACAGGCGTGAGCCACTGCGCCTGGCCTAAGTGCACACTTTTATTAACTCAATGCCCATCTTCCAGAGGAGGATACTGAGGCTGGGAAGATAGAGTAACACTGCCCATGATCCCATAGAGCCTGATCCAGAACTTGAGCACAGTGTATTTTCCTGTATTTGGGGGTTGAGATCGGATTGAGTTAAAATCCCCTCTCTGGCCGGGTGTGGTGGTTCATGCCTGTCATCCCAGCACTTTGGGAGGCTGAGGTGGGTAGAACACCTGAGGTTAGAAGTTTCAGACCAGCCTGACCAACATGGTGAAACCCTGTCTCTAGAATTTCTTGAACCTGGAAGGTAGAGGTTGCATTGAGCCAAGATTGTGCCATTGCACTCCAGCCTGGGCAATAAGAGTGAAACCATCTCAAAATAAATAAATAAATAAAAAATAAGAATCCCCTCTCCATGCTCCTCAGGACAAGAAGGTTCTGTTTGTTTGTTCATTTAATTATTTCCTTTGCAAATATGGAAATGGATCGTGTTCCTATTTAAAATATCATCATGGTCTTTAGACTAATGACCAGATAAGCATGGCTTGTGAAATATGACCATTAAAAAAAAAGAAAAAGCCATGACCAATTAGGATGATCATGACAGCATGATAGCTTCTTCTTCTTTTTTTTTTTTTTTAATGGAATTTTTGTTCTGTTGCCCAGGCTGAAGTGCAATGGCACCATCTTGGCTCACTGCAACCTCTGCATCCCGAGTTCAAGCAATTCTTCTGTCTCAGCCTCCCAAGTAGCTGGTATTATAGGCGCCTGCCACCACGCCCAGCTAATTTTTGTATTTTTAGTAGAGACAAGGTTTCACTATGTTGGCCAGGCTGGTCTCAAACTCTAGACCTCAGGTGATCCACCCGCATTGGCCTCCCAAAGTGCTAGGATTACAGGCATGAACCACTGTGCCCAGCCATGATAGCTTCTTGAAGAGTATTCATTAATTATCTGTATGAACATAAAATTATGTATAGGTTTTGACTGGGAATAGAGAAAAGTTATTGTCTGACTTCGTTGTGGAACACCTCCAGGGACAAAAGACTCATTAGCATCTCAGCAAGATGAGATGTCCACTCATTTTGCCCTATGTCAGTCCCAAATCTTCCTTCCTATAGCTCCTCTTCATCCATTGGTTTGAGTTCTACCCTCAAGAACACCACAGTGTCAGCCTGATCACTGCCCTGCTGAGTGCTGGTCCTTTGCAAGCCTGAGGTACCATATGGTGGCAGCATGTGAGTCCTGGCACCTTCCCTCATTCACTGTGAGACCTTGACGAAGCAATCCCAACTTTCTTCCTGTCCTAGAGAGCTGATTATGGGCCTTGAATCTTTTCTGAGGTAAGTGTTTAGGGCCGTATTAATCACTGTTCTCCAGAGAAACAGAACCCATATGTATGTGTAGATATATGTGTAGTCATGCACTGCGTAATGACATTTAAGTCAACATGGACTGCATATACAAGGGTGGTCCCATTAAGATGATGCCATATTTTTACTGTACCTTTTCTATGTTTAGACACCCAAATACTTACCATTGTGTTACAGTTGGCTCCAGTATTCTGTACAGCCACATGCACTACAGGTTTCTAGCCTAGGAGCAAAAGGCCATAGCATATAGCCTCATATGGCAGGCTCTGTCATCCAGGTTTGTGTAAGTACATTTTGTGAGGTTCTCATAGCAACAAAACGGCTGAACAACATGTGATGCATTGCATTGAGTGACACATGACTGTATAAAAAGAAAGAGAGAGAGACTGAGATTTTGTGTAAGTAACTGGTTCACATGATTATGGAGGCTGAAAAGTCCCAAAATCTGCAGTCAGCAAGCTGGAGACCCAGGAGAGCCAGTGCTCAGTGCTCAGACTCCAATCTGAGAGTGAAGGTCTGAGAGCCAGGAGAGCCAAGTTCCAGTCTGAAGGCAGGAGAAGACCAAGATCCCTGCTGAAACAGTCAAGCAGAAGGAGTCCCTCTTGCTCAGCCTTTTGTTCTATCCAGGTCTTCAAGTATAGGATTCGGCCCATCTACATTAGTGAGGGCAATCTGCTTTATGCAGTCTATATGCTCAAATACTAATCTCTTCCAGAAACACCCTCATGGACATGTCCAGAATGAGGTTTGACCAAATGTCTGTGTTCCCGTGACCCAGTCAAGTTGACACATACAATCCACCATCAGCAGAGCCATTGATTTCCTCTAAGCACTGCTTTCTTGGCTTCCCACAGATTCTGAAATGTTGTGTTTTTCCCTATTATTCAGTTCAAAGTATTTTCAAATTTCTCTTGTGACTTTGTTTCTTGTTCATTTTTTATTTATAAGTGGCTTGTTTGATTTTCAAATATTTTGGGGATTTTGTGAGCAGCTTTTTAATTTTATTTTTAACTGTGATAAAATAAACATAACACAAAATTTACCATCTTAATCTTTTTTATTTTTTTTTGAGACGGAGTTTCACTCTTGTTGCCCAGGCTGGAGTGCAATGGCACCATATCGGCTCACCACAACCTCCGCCTCCTGGATTCAAGCAATTCTCCTGCCTCAGCCTCCCAAGTAGCAGGGATTACAGGCATATATATGCCACCATGCCCGGCTAATTTTGTATTTTTAGTAGAGATGGGGTTTCTCCATGTTGGTCAGGCTGGTCTTGAACTCCTGACCTCGTGATCCACCAGCCTTGGCCTCCCAAAGTGCTGGGACTACAGGCGTGAGCCACCGTGCCTGGCCGAGACGCCATCGATTTTTTTAAAAAATGGCTGGCCAGGCACAGTGCCTCACGCCTATAATAAAAACACTTTGGGAGGTTGAGGCAGGCAGGCCAAGAAAGTGAAACCCTGTCTCTACTAATAATACAAAATTTAGGTGCGCATGGTGGCAGTTGCCTGTAATCCCAGATACTCGGGAGGCTGACACAGAGAACTACTTGAATCCTGGAGGCAGACGGGGCAGTGAGCTGAGATTGCACCACTGAACTCCAGCCTGGGCGACAGAGTGAGACTCCGTCTCAAATAAAAAGAAAAAAAAAGAGATGGTGTCTCACTATGTTGCCCAGGCTGAAGTGCAGTTGTTATTCACAAGTGTGATCATAGCGTACTACATCCCCAAATTCCTGAGCTCAAGAGATCCTCCAGCTTCAGCCTCCTGCATAGCTCAGACTACAGGGGCACACCACCACACTCAGCCCATTTTAACCTTTTTTTTTTTTTTTTGAGACAGAGTCTTGCTCTGTCTCCAAGCACCAGGCTGGAGTGCAGTGGCGTGGTCTCGGCTCACTGCAACCTCTGCCACCCGGGTTCAAGCAATTCTCCTGCCTCAGCCTCCCGAGTAGCTGGGACTACAGACACGTGCCACCACGCCTAGCTTAACCATTTTTAAGAGTGCAATTCAGTGGCATTAAGCACATTCACATTGTTTTTATTTTATTTTATTTTATTTTAGTAGAGACGGGGTTTCACCATGTTGGCCAAGATGGTCTTGATCTCTTGACCTCATGATCCGCCCCCCTCAGCCTCCCAAACTGCTGGGATTACAGGTGTGAGCCACCGCGCCCAGCTTAACCATTTTTAAGAGTGCAATTCAGTGGCATTAAGCACATTCACATTTTTTTTTTAATTTTTGTTTAATTTTTGTATAGAGACGGGGTTTCACCATGTTGGCCAAAATGGTCTCAATCCCTTGACCTCGTGATCCGCCCGCCTCAGCTTCCCAAAGTGCTGGGATTACAGGTGTGAGCCACCACGCCCGGCCCATTCACGTTGTTATGTAACCATTGCCACCATCCATTTCCAGAACTTTTCAAACTGAAACCCTGTACCCATTAAAACAAACCCCCAATCCCCAGTGTCCCAGCCCCTGTCTCTATGAATATGACTACTCTATGTACCTCATATAAGTGGAATCATCCAGTATTGATCCTTTTGTGACTGGCTTATTTCACTTAGCACAATGTTCTTAAGTTTCAGTTATGTTGTAGCATGCAACAGAATTTTTCTCCTTTTTAAGGCTAAATAATATTCCATCATATGGATAGACCGCATTTGGTTTATCCATTAATTTGTCGATGGACGCTGGGGTTGCTTATATATTTTGGCTCTTGTGAATAACAGTGCTATGAACGGGGGTGTACACATATCCTTAGGGACCCTGCTTTCCATTCTTTTGAGTATCTACCCGGAAGTGAGGTTGCAAAATCATATGGTAATTCTAGCTTTAACTTTTTTTTTTTTTGAGATGGAGGTTCACTCTTGTTGCCCAGGCTGTAGTGCAATGTACAATCTTGACTCACTGCAACCTCTGCCTCCTGGGTTCAAGCAATTTTCCTTCCTCAGCCTCCTGAGTAGCTGGGATTACAGGCATGCGCCACCACTCCCAGCTGATTTTGTATTTTTAGCAGAAATGGGGTTTCTCCATGTTGGTCAGGCTGGTCTTGAACTCCCAACCTCATATGATCTGCCTGTCTCAGCCTCTCAAAGTGCTGGGATTACAGGCACGAGCCACCGCGCCTGGCCCTATGTTTAATTTTTTAAGAAACCACTAAACTGCTTTCCACAGCGGCTGTGCCATTTTACACTCCCACCAACAGTGAAAGGGGTTCCAATTTCTTCTCATCCTCATCACTTGTTATTTTCTGTGTTGTTTTTTGTTTGTTTTATATTAAACAGGCATGGGCCGGATGTGGTGGCTCATGCCTGTATCCCATCACTCTGGGAGGCCAAGGCAGGTGGATCATTTGAGGTCAGGAGTTTAAGACCAGCCTGACTAACATGGTGAAACCCTGTCTCCACTAAAAATACAGATAATTAGCTGGGCATGGTGGCACACACCTGTAATCCTAGCTATTCTAGAGGCTGAGGCAGGAGAACTGTTTGAACTTGGGAGGTGGAGATTTCAGTAAGCCGAGATTGTGCCACTGCACTCCAGCCTGGGTGACAGAGTGAGACTCTGTCTCAAAAAAATAAATAAATAAAATGAATAAAATTAATAAATACAAATTAAAAAATAGTAGTCATCCTAATGGGTGTGAAGGATAGTGTGTATTATTCAGTGTTCTCTAGAGGGACAGAACTAATAGGATAGAAATATATATATAAAGGGAAGTTTATTAAGTATTAACTCACACAATCACAAAGTGCCACAATAGGCCATCTGCAAGCTGAGGAGCAAGGAGAGCCAGTCTGAGTCCCAAAACTAAAGAACTTAGAGTTAGATGTGTGAGGGCATGAAGCATCCAGCACGGGAGAAAGATGTAGGCTGGGAGGCTAGGCCAGTTTATCTAGTCTTTTCAAAATTTTCTGCCTGCTTTATATTCTAGCCATGCTGGCAGCTGATTAGATGGTAACCACCCATATTAAGGGTGGGTCTGCCTTTCCCAGCCCACTGACTCAAATGGTTAATCTCCTTTGGCAACACCCTCACGGACATACCCAGGATCAATACTTTGCATCCTTCAATCCAATCAAGTTGACACTCAGTATTAACCATCACATAGTGTATCTTTTATTATTGTCTAATTTAATGCAATTTTTTTTTTTTGTGAAACAGAGTCTGGCTCTATTGCCAGGCTGGAGTGCAGTGGCGTGATCCCAGCTCACTGCAACTTCCGTTTTCCGGTTTCAAGCAATTCTCCTGCCTCAACCTCCCGAGTAGCTGGGACTACAGGCACGCACCACCATGTCTGGCTAATTTTCTGTACTTTTAGTAGAGACGAGGTTTCACCATGTTGGCCAAGATGGTCTCGATCTCTTGACCTCATGATCCGCCCACCTTGGCCTCCCAAACCGCTGGGATTACAGGTGTGAGCCACCATGCCTGGGCTAATTTAATGCAATTTTTGAGACTTATTTTGTAATCTAGCATGTGGTCTATGTGCAGTAAATATTTTATGATCAATTGAAAACAATGTTTATTCTACAACTGTTCAGTGTAATATTCTACAAATATCAACTAGGACAAGTTTCTTGATAGTTTTTTTTTTAATATTCTATTAATATATGTTTCCTAATGTTTCATTTACTTTTTTATCTACTGAAGGGAGGTGTTAAAATCTTCAATATTATGAACAACTAACTTTATGCTTAACAATTTGGCTACCTAGATGAAATTAACAAATACTTTTTAAAAACATAACAAAATGGGACACAAAAAGGAATTTAAAATATCGATAGTTCTTTATCTGTAAAAAATATATTAAATTTACAATAAAATACTTTGCCACAAAGAAAACTCCAGGTAAAGATAGCATCTTTGGGGAGTTCTAACACACATTTATAGAGGAAATAATACAAATTTACACAATCCTTTTCAGAGCATAGAGGAGGTGTACATGTTTCTCCATTCTTTTTTTTATTTATTTATTTTTATTTTTTAATTTTATTTTTTATTGCATTTTAGGTTTTGGGGTACATGTGAAGAACATACAATATTGTTCCATAGGTACAAACGCGACAGTGTAATTTGTTGCCTTCCTCCCCTTCACCTATATCTGGCATTTCTCCCCATGCTATCTCCCCCCAACTCCCCACCCCCCACTGTCCCTCCCCTATTTCCCCCCAACATACCCCAGCGTATAGTGCTCCCCTCCCTGTATCCATGTGTTCTCATTGTTCAACACCCACCTGTGAGTGAGAACATGCGGTGTTTGATTTTGTGTTCTTGTGTCAGTTTGCTGAGAATGATGGTTTCCAGTTTCATCCATGTCCCTACAAAGGACACAAACTCATCATTTTTGATGGCTGCATAATATTCCATGGTGTATATGTGCCACATTTTCCCTGTCCACTCTATCATTGATGGGCATTTGGGTTGGTTCCAGGTCTTGGCTATTGTAAACTGTGCTGCAATGAACACTCGTGTGCATGTGTCCTTATAGTAGAACGATTTATAATCCTTTGGATATATACCCAGTAATGGGATTGCTGGATCGAATGGAATGTCTATTTCCAGGTCCTTGAGGAATCACCACACTGTCTTCCACAATGGTCGAACTAGTTTACACTCCCACCAACAGTGTAAAAGTGTTCCTATTTCTCCACATCCTCTCCAGCACTGTTGTCTCTAGATTTTTTAATGATCGCCATTCTAACTGGTGTAAGATGGTATCTCAATGTAGTTTTGATTTGCATTTCTCTAATGACCAGTGATGATGAGCATTTTTTCATATGTTTATTGGCCTCATGTATGTCTTCTTTTGTAAAGTGTCTGTTCGTATCCTTTGCCCACTTTTGAATGGGCTTGTTTGTTTTTTCCTTGTAGATCTGTTTTAGTTCTTTGTAAATTCTGGATATCAGCCCTTTGTCAGATGGGTAAACTGCAAAAATTTTTTCCCATTCTATTGGTTGTCGATTCACTCTAATGACTGTTTCTTTTGCCGTGCAAAAGCTGTGGAGTTTTATTAGGTCCTATTTGTCTATTTTGGCTTTTGTTGCCAATGCTTTTGGTGTTTTGGTCGTGAAGTCCTTGCCTACACCTATGTCCTGAATGGTTTTGCCTAGATTTTCTTCTAGGGTTTTTATGGTGTTAAGTCTTATGCTTAAGTCTTTAATCCATCTGGAGTTAATTTTAGTGTAAGGTGTCAGGTAGGGGTCCAGTTTCTGTTTTCTGCACATGGCTAGCCAGTTTTCCCAACACCATTTATTAAACAGGGA
>PVKP010017348.1:0-46319 GCA_004027715.1 Plecturocebus donacophilus
GACCACATAACTGGAAGTAAATCACTCCCCAGCAATTGCATAGCATTTCACAGGTTTAAATAAAATATTGGTTGGCTGCTTATTTGTTATTTTCATCCCCTATTCCTTCCTGTCTCCATTGTTAAACACAATTATTGGCATAAAAGAGGTTTTTAATCCCCATTTTTAGACTGTATTCTAGCCTGGGCAATAAAACAAGCATCCCATTCTCTCTCCCTCTTTCTCTTCCTCTTTCTTTCTCTCTTTCATTCTTCTTTTTTTTCTTTCTTTTGCTGTTTCTTTCTTTCTCCTTTTCTCTTTTTCTAAAATCTCTTCCTCTTTCTCTTTCATTCTTTTGCTGTTTCTTTCTTTCTCCTTTTCTCTCTTTTTCTAAAATCTCTTCCTCTTTCTTTCTCTCATAAAAAAAATAAATAAATAAAGTTTATGAAAACATTTTGAAAATGCAAAGATTCTGCCTTACTATATGCTGTTGTAACAGATGTTTTAGTAGGTCTCCATCTTCATATGTATATACATCTTTTCAACTGAAAATTATTCTATGTTGATTTATTTTTCTATAGGAGTGAGATCTGGCTGGGCATAGTGGCTCACGTACATAATCCCAACTCTTTGGGAGGCTCAGGCAGCAGGATTGCTTGAAATCAAGAGTTCAAGACCAGCCTCGGCAACATAGTGAGAACCCTATCTCTACAAAAAGATATTTTCAAAATTAGCTGGGCATGGTGACACATACCTATAGTCTGACCTACTTGGGAGGCCAAGACAGGAGGATCATTTGAGCCCAGGAGTTCCACATTACAGTGAGCTATGATCACACCACTGCAGCCTAGATGGCAGAGCAAGACTCTGTCTCTTAAAAATAATAATGAAATCTAACACCCCTTTTTGAGGTTTCTCCTCCATAGCAACTCAAATATCACAAATGAGGATGAAGAGGACTCTTATTTCTGGGGACATACTGTGTGGGGGTCGGGGGAGCAGAAGTCTCAGCCTGGGTTAGCAGTAAGTTGAGCATTTCTTTTGGTAAAATTTTAAAGAAATACTTTGGAACTCAAACTCACCTCTGCATGCAGGCCAGTGCCTCCAGCTGTGTATGTAAATGAGCTATTGGTGTGTTTGTATTCCTTATAAATATGCAGATCTAATCTGTTTGTGTGTGTAATTTACACACAGCTGTGTTCATGCTCCCATATTACCAATATTTTCAGCAAGAGTGAGGTATCATGGGAGCTCTCTTGTTCCAAACAAAAGCCAGCAGAGTAGTCTTGTGGTGGGGCCCATTACCAGCCCCTGATCTTGGGACCCTCCCTTGGGGAACTCTCTTGAAAGTGAGAGCCATCCTGCATGGAGTAGGCAGGAGACCAGAGTGCCTGTAATGGGGCGGGGCGGGGGAGGGGGGGAACAATGACCACCTGTTAGACAGGGATCAGTATTATGACGGAGGTTTGGCTTTTGTAATTGAAATGCTCCCACCACCCCGACCCTGGACTACATTTCCTAAAGGGACCGTTCATTTTTCTTTCTTCTTTGAGATCATTCATTAAATGAGCAGAGTCAAATTAGAAACCCAGTCCCATGAAGGGGAAACAAAATCCAGGAGCCCCACCTCTGTCAGGAGCTGATGGAAGGCCCTGGTGCTCTTCGGGGTCTCAGTTTCCCTTGTTTGGGAATTGGGGCAGATCATAACAACTTTGGCATTTGGTAGAGTTCTGGAAGACAGGTTTTACGTAATTTGAAATAACAGGCCGATGTGATTTTATTTTAGGAATCTATGGTAACATTGCCAATGATTCTGTAACAGTATAGTTATTTTGCCTCCCTAACAGAAAACTTGCAGTGCTTTGGGTGTTTCAGTGTTTTACAAAAAAAGAAGTTGAGATTATTCTAGACCTGTGCTTTCCAATATGGTAACCACTGGTCTCTGGTGACTACCGAGCATCTGAAATGTGCTGGCCCAAGTATAGATGCGCAGTCAGTGTAAAATACCTACTGATTTCAAAGACTGAGTAGGAAGAAAAAGAATGTAGAATATTTCATTAGTAACTTTTATATTAATTACATGTTGAAATGATATTTTTTATCTATTGAGTTAAAAAACATTTAAATTAATTTTACCTGTTTCTTTTTAAAATATGGTTACTAGAAAAGTAAAACTTACATTTTTGGCTTATATTCTGTTGGGCAACCACTGATCTAGATTCTTTTAATTCCAGTTTTTGCAAAAGATTTCCTCATTAAGGATTTCTACTTTTTTGTTCCCTTGTAACTTCTAGACAATCCATATTTCTTCTTTTGACTTATTTCTCTTTCCTCCTGTGTTGAGATCTACTTTGCCAAGGAAAGGTAAACTTTTTTATTTTGAGACAGAGTCTTGCTCTGTCCCCCAGGCTGGAGTGCAGTGGTGTGATCTCGGCTCACTGCAACCTCCGCCTCCCAGGTTCAAGCAATTCTCCTGCCTCAGCCTCTCCAGTAGCTGGGCCTGCAGGTGCACGCCACCACACCCAGCTAATTTTTGTATTTTAGTAGAGATGGGATTTCACTGTGTTGGTCAGGATGGTCTCCATCTCTTGACCTCATCATCTGCCCGCCTTGGCCTCCCAAAGTGCTGGGATTACAGGCGTGAGCCACCGTGCCCGGCTGGAAAGGAAAACTTTTTAATGACCTACTTATGAGCCACTTTATAGGGGCGTTTATATGGAGACTCTAGGGTGATATTGTAGGGAGGGAAGGAGCCTTCCATGCCCATTTGGGTTCTGTTATGAGTGTCGGGTTATTTTTATTTTTATTTTTTTGAGACCGAGTCCCACTCTGTCGCCCAGGCTGGAATGCAATGGATCTCAGCTCACAGCAGCCTCCGCTTCCCGGGTTCAAACTATTCTCCTGCCTCAGCCTTTTGAGTAGTTGGAATTACAGGCACGTGCTACCACCCCCAGCTAATTTTTGTATTTTTAATAGAGATGGGGTTTCACTGTGCTGGCCAGGCTGGTCTCGAACTCCTGACCTCATGATCCACCTGCTTTGGCCTCCCAAAGTACTGGCATTACAGGTG
This sequence comes from Plecturocebus donacophilus, assembly GCA_004027715.1. Lineage (NCBI taxonomy): Eukaryota > Metazoa > Chordata > Mammalia > Primates > Pitheciidae > Plecturocebus > Plecturocebus donacophilus. The sequence continues at coordinate 3,050 of PVKP010017348.1, forward strand.
AGAGCCACTGTGCCTAGCTGTGTTGGGTTATTTTTAATTTGGGTGTAGCTGTGTAGCCATAATTGGCAAGAGGCATTTGGCTGGCAGAATCTCTGCATCTGTTAATGCTGCTGCTTAACTAGCCAGTTCTCATTTGACTTGAAAGTGCATTGATGCATGCTTTCTGATATTTGTCCAGTGGCAGTACTTTTTGTTGGGCCTGCAATAATGAAAGAACTTCAGTGTACTCAGTGTAATTGTCTAGACCCAGAGGGGCACTGACAGAGATGTATAGGGTAGCTCAGTGGGCTGTGCTAGTGGGCACAGTTGCTATTTAAACCACCAACATGAGGTCATTTTCCCATTGGGCATATGGTCTTTGAATGAAAAATGGAGTAACTTCTGTTTGATATTTGAGACCTCCTGGGAAGGGTTTTTGGCATGCAGGTTTGTTGACAAAGGAAATCACTGGCTCTACCCTGGATGCTGAGCTGGCATCATGGAGGGGATGGCGTGGTTCCTCTAGTGGGTTTGAACTAAGAACATCTAGTGGTTTTGTCAGTAGTAGTTAGAGTTAGAAACTTAACAGTGCAGTGAATATATATCAAGAGACATTGAGTCAAACTGGAGAGCAGATGATGAGAGGTCAAATAGCCTTGGAGGAAGACTAAGCCCAATCACCTCCAGATATGTTCATGAACTCAGGGACCAATGGTTGTCAAGCACTTGCTATGTATTGTCAAGTGCTGTTCTAGGTGCTGGGGATATAGTAGTGAACAAAACAAAGGCCCTTTCCTTATATATTCAGTAACATAGCCTATTTCATGTCATATAATCATATCACATACGATGATGATAAGAGCTAGGCCTTGAAATGAAGCAGAGTAAGGCTATAGAGAGTGACAGGCGTGCAAAATGGGGACGTGTAATTGGAAGATTGCGTATTTATTTGCTTAAATTAATAGTGACTAAGGTTAAAATTTTTAGTGGTTTTAGTAATGAATCTTGTATTATTTTCCTATTACTATATAACACATTACCCTAATAATAAAAATTATCCCAGTTTAAAACAGTGATGATCATTTATTGTCTTTCACAGTTTCTATGGGACAAGAATTTAGGAATGGCTCCGCTGTGCAGTTCTCACTTGGTTTTCATGCGGTTGCAGTCAATGATAGGTAGTATTGGAATTATCTTGAAGGTTTCTTCACTGATGAGTCTGGCCTAGGAAGACTTAAGCGGCTGGGGACTAGAATAGCCAGGGATTCTGTAGCTTCTCTTCATCCCTGGCAGTCTCTTTAGCGTGGTGACTTCAGGCAAGCCAGACTGTTTAATCTGGTGGCTCAGAGCTTCAAAGACACATGTCCAGAGAAGGAGAGCCCAGCAGAAGGTGCACTGCTTTTTATGACATAGTCTTAGAAGTCACCTGGTATCACTTCTGTCACAGTCTGTTCGTCAAGAGAGTTACAAAGGTCTACCCAGGCTCAGGAGGAGAGAACAGAGAGACCCACCTGTCAATGAAGGAGTGTCATCGCATTGTAAGAGCATGTGGGATGGAATCTGTATTGGAGTGGCCACTGCTAGAAAATATAGTTCGTCATAAATATAAAGATTTTTGTGGGTATGCATGGTTTGATTTGTTAGTTTAATTTCAGTTAAATGATTTATGGTCCTCATCTGTAATATGAGGGTTTCAACCAGCGTAGTTCTCTAAAGCTTCCTTCTAGCTTTATCATTCTCTGATTCCACTGATAGTGCAGGTGTGGCAGGGAGTGTTGAGTTGACAGCTGCTCAGCTTTTGTAGACATTTCTGGGCACATCATCAGAAGAGTCAGCTGGAATATTTAGGGGCTGTTGGACTCTCTTGCTGGCCTCCCACACTGAAAGACCTGGCACTTCAGTCGCCCTTTGTTTTATGTTTCTATAGCTAATCTTAACTGGGGGCTGCTAGTGGTGGGGTGATGGAATAAAACAATGATTTAAACCAGAAGCTGCCCATTATCATAATACTCACAAACTGAAGAAGGGAGAACAGCTAGGCAGGATTATATTCGATTTGCCTTCCCGAGTGCTGCTTGTCATTCTCTTTGGCCTTTGGAAGATTAGGAAGAAGAGGAAAAGAGAGGAAACAGAAAAGAGAACGCTTTGGTATTATTCCTCTGTGTCTGCTAAACAGCTCCCATATTTGATCCTAGAGAGGACTTTTTTTAGAAATGAATGGATTGTTACTCAGGGAACTTGGATTTGGGATCCTGTTGTAATTACCATAAAATCTTCTGGGACTAGTCTGGAAACAGGTCTTTTTTGTGTGTGCTAAAACTAGGAATTATTTCAAAGACACACATCCAGAGAGAGAGAGCCAAGTGGATGTGGTGTTATTAGATATTACAGGTACCTAAGACAGTTGACAGAACATACCAGACATAACAGGATGTCCTTTTGGAAATAGTTCAGTCATCCTGTTGTCTCTATAAGAGTAAGAGGCTACCCTGCTTTGCTATTGCTCCATTGTTAAGAGAACCAGGGGCATAGAAGTTGAGGCTTTGAAGATGGTAGAGGCCTAGACACCCATCTTGCACCCAGGAACATGGTAGTCCTGAGAATAGGCTAGTCACTAGTACAGGGGATGTAGTTATTTAGTGGCAGAACCATGCCAGGTTGTTGGTGGGAAAATTTTCCTCATGGATATCCAGCATATAGTATATAATCTCTGACATGCACTTTTATTTCAAGAGTTTAGGTTTGTGTATATGGATATGTAAACTTTCCTTTAAAATATCTTAAGAAGTATCACACCCCTTACTCTCCTGAGATGAGTAGATACAAAAGAGTATTTTCTGCACTGAGAGTCCAAGCAATTAATCCTATTTTGAAATCTCATTTACTTCTCCATTCTTCTTTTAAAAAAGAAACATAAATCTAACATTGATTTGAAATTTTGTTTCCATCCCACCAAACATGTATTATGTTTTAGGGAAAACTCTAGGAACAAAAACAATCCCATGCAGCCATCCAACATTATATTGCTTAGTTACAGTTTGCTAGGAACTCTAAAGATTACAGAAGACATGAAATACTCAACTGTTGCTGGAAAGGAATCTGCAATATGGTGGAAGATATATAGACCTTTTAATGGCAAAAGTGCTTATTAATTCTAGTCGTAAACAGGAATTGTTGTTTTTCTGAGATGGGAGAGAGCAAAGTGGACTCGATGTAGGGATAGAATTTAGACTGGAACATGCTTCACACAGTGCCTCGCGCTGTGCTCTTTGCAGTGTCTTCACTAGAATTAGTGCTCAATGAATGTTAGTTGAATTGATGCATTTGAATAAGCAGAAGTGAAGTAGGAACATTCTAGATTGGTTAAGAGAGAAAGGCATTGGTAAAAACCCAGAGAATGGAATCAGGATGGGGTACAGCAGTAATTAGCTTCACTGCATGGTGTTGTAGGTGATTGGGAACCCAATTATGGAGGCTGTTAACTAGCAGACTGATAGTTTGAGCGTGCTAGGAATTGTCACAGGTCTTCGAATAAAACGACACATTAATATACAGGAATGTTGTGGGGTGTGAAGACACACTGAGGCCATGGAGGAAACCAGTGCTGCCACTGGCATGACGTGACCGTCTAGTGGCAGTGCCCCTGCAACAACAGAGGAGCATGCCGAATAGGAAACTCCATGAAGAATGAATCTAGAGGGCATGGTGACTGACGGAAGGAGTGGGAACAGGAACAGAGAGCAAGCCAGGCATTTCTTCCAGGAGAACTCTGCTGCAGCTGACAGAAATAGGGCCACAGGGAGCTAAGAGAGGCCACGCTGGTTTGGTGAGAGAAGGGCTGGGGAGATTTGAGGTGCTAGGCCCATGAGGTTAAGAGAGACATTTTAAACTTTATAAAGTAAAAAAGTTACAGTAAGCTAAGGTTAATTTATTACTGAAGAAAGGAAACATTTTAAATGTTTAGGTTAATTAAGTATGCAGTGTTTATAAGACTGCAGTAGTATACAGCAGAAGTCCCCAACCTTTTTGGTACCAGGGACCAGTTTTGTGGAAGACAGTTTTTCCATGGATTTCGAGGAAGGGTGGTTTTAGGGTCATTCAAGTGCATTACATTTATTGTACACTTTATTATTATTACATTGTAATATGTAATGAAACAGTTATACAACTCCCCATAATGTAGAATCAGTAGGAGCCCTGAGCTTGTTTTCCTGCAAGTGAACAGTCTCATCTGGGGCTGATGGGAAACAGTAACAGATCATCAGACGTTAGATTCTCATAAGGAGCGTGCAACCCAGATCCCTCAAATGTGCAGTTCACAATAGGATTCGTGGTCCTATGAGAATCTAATGCCGTTGCTGATCTGACAGGAGATAGAGCTCAGGCAGTAATTCGAGCCATGGGGAGCAGCTGTAAATACAGATGAAGCTTTCTCAAACTTGCCTGCAGCTCACTTCCTGCTCTGGGGCCCAGTTCCTAACAGGCAGTGGACTGGTAGTGGTCTGTACCCTGGGGACTGGAGACTGACCCTTGTCTTTTTTTTTTTTTTTTTTGAGACAGAGTCTTGCTCTGTCGCCAGGCTGGAGTACAGTGGTGTGATCTTGGCTCACTGTAACCTCCTTCTCCTGGGTTCAAGCGATTCTCCTGCCTCAGCCTCCCAAGTAGCTGGGACTACAGGCGTGCATCAGCATGCCCAGCTAATTTTTGTATTTTTAGTAGAGACAGGGTTTCACCATGTTGGCCAGGATGGTCTCAATCTCTTGACCTCGAGATCTGCCTGCCTTGGCCTCCCAAAGTGCTAGGATTACAGGCGTGAGCCACTGCACCCAGCCATTCAATTCCCTATCTTAAAGTATATGCAGAAAGAAGTGCTTGTCCCAGTAGTAACATAAGGGTAATAGGGCTGCATCTTAACCTACCCAGTGTAGTGCTGGGTCTCCCTGTGGCATGTATGGACTTTCATGGCATGAGTTAATACACAGAAGTACTTAGCAGCTCACACTCTATTACCATTGGCATGGCTTTTGTTGTTAGAACTGGACTTGCATTCTGGCCCTGATGATGATTAGGTGTGGGATGGGCCAGGATATTTAATTTACCTAACCTTTAGTTTCTTTATCTGTAGAATGAGCCCAGTGACACTTACCTTGAAGAGTGTATTGTGGCAATGATCATACTTGGGCCACTACCACTACCTCTTCTACTCTGCACAGAAGGCTGAAGGCTTTGGGGAACTCAAGAAACACTGAAATATCTCAGTCAGTTCTTTGGGTTCATGAGTTGCTGCTTTGGGGAAAATGTGGCTGACGGGCTGTCAGTGTCCACGTTGGGATGGTGGTGTCCTAAAACCATGGAGGATGTCAGTCTGAATAGAAAGTGTAGGTGCAAGTCTGAGCTCGGGTAAAATGTCAGATCTAGAGAGAGATTTGAGAATCATCAGTAAAAGTGGGATGATTATTTTAATTTATCCTATTTGCTGCCTTTAAACTCTAACTAGTTTTATTAAACTATTAACTAGCTCTCCTGGAATAACACTAGTAAGTACAAAGCATTTTTAAAGTGGAGGCAGAAATTGGGAGCAGCATACCCTGGAAATCTTGGAAATGCCCATCACGGCTTGCTGGTAGGTCTCCTCCCAGGCAAATTGGTTCTGTTACTATTTATTGACAAAGTAGTGCCTTACTCAAGTCACCCTTTCATTAAAACGTTAAATATGTAAAACCAAAACCAAATGATACATCTCAAAGCAGTATCAACAGTAAAGCTGCAGAAGGAAATGTGTTTTAGATATGGGGTGACAGGGATCTGTAAGAAACAGGATGATGTGGAGGAAGTATAGTTCTCGTCCAGTGCTTTCTCAGTGAGAGCCAGCCTCATGTAATGCAAATGTTTGGAAAGGCTTTTATTTCTTCTGCCTGGCATCCATGTTCCCTTTTTTCACCCTACCCCTCCTTACCATTTAACATTTAGGATGTGTCTTTTCTTCTGCTGCTCTGTGTCTTCAAGGGAGCTGTGGGTCTGTTCCTCTTCCTCACTGCCTCTGTGTCTCCTGGGGGAGCTATAGTTTGCTTACTTGCCGATCTGCCTGTTTTTCTATCCCCTGCGAGCCAAGAAGTTATTAACATAAAATTTTGTGCAGAAAACAGGGTAAAACAGAAGGAGCCATTTTCACAGTGGGAATCATTTTAATACCTACAGTGTTTTCCAAACAGTTATGTAAGAGGACTGAGTAGACGTCGCTTTTCAGAAGTCATGGTGAGTTTCTGACTGTGATACACTAGTTAAAATTCACCAGAGGGAGTTAATTTTGAAAGCTCTCAGCCAGGGGTTAATGCAGAGGTATCTTTTAGCCATTTTTGTAGCTTAGCCCCTGTCTCCTGCTCTCTTGCTTCTGCAGACAGGGGTCAGGTCCAGCACCTGGGATGGCGCCAGAATGAGACGTGCTGGGAGTTTCACGTGTGGATGAGGGGCATTCACACACCTCACCCTCTGAAGGGTTTACTCTCTGCCCAGTATTCTCTATCCACACATAGATTTTTGGGGGGAAATAGTATCTTGGAATCCAAACACGCAGCAGCCACATCCTCACATCCCTGGTCTGTACCCTTGGCTCCATTCTTAGGCCCACCATAGTCCTGCAGCTTCCCGATTGTTTCCACTGGTCTCCTTTGACCCTCCCAGCCTGGTTCAAGGATTTAGTCACGTATGGTTACTTTTCCCACCTGTAAGATGGGAATAGTAGTAGCTTCTGCCTCATAAGGTTGTTGTGATGATTAAATGAGCCAGTGCATTAGAGCCTTTAAGACACTGCGACACTCAGTGTTCGCTGTTTTTATTGTTCTAGGGTGATGCTTGCCTACCTTTTTCATGCCATGATGTGTGTAAAACCATGCTGTTTGTACTCATCAGTAGGTTAATGGTGATGCTGCTTGTACCAGGCCCATCTGCCACCCCAAGGGTAGAGAGGTAAGGATCAGTATCTGGGCAGACCAGTGAGGCACAAGGCTTGGGGAATATGACAGGGGGTGGGCTCAAGCAATAGCACGAGGAACTTTTGAACACATTAATTAAATGCATTTTGACCTGATTATTTTTATTTTTATGTTATTCTTATTTTTATTCTAATATAGCTGTTTCTAAAGTGGCTATGTCTAAACAGCCATGTCAGAATTTCCTTTTCGGAACAGTGGAGCAGAAGACTACATCACATGGCTTCCAAGTTCAAACCTTGTGTTCTTTCCACTGTACCAAAAATGCAAAATAGAGCTTTCCAGTTTCTATTAAAACCCAAGGCTAGTAATGCTGGGTTTAGGTAACTTACTTTTTTTTAAGCCAGAAGTTAAATTTTCTCTACTAGGGACTTGTAGGTAGGTAACTTTTTATGGTGATATGAAATTTCAGCTCAATAATGGAAAACTATAGCAATTTATCTAAAAATTAGAGCATAAAATCATAAACTAAGTTGTAACACAAAGCAACAATCTCCTTGCCATAAATGAATATATATTTATATTTGGATCTCACCTGGCTATGGGGATACAGAAACAGAAAAGGACTTGTTTTGTGTTCCCAAGGAGCAGCACACAGTCAGGTTGGCTGGGCATGAACACACCAGAGAAACAAGTGCCAGCATCCCAAGACCCTCAACTCGTCCATCTGAGAGTGGGTAGGCTGAGCCGGGGAGCATGAACAGCAGAGCTGCCCAGGCCTGGCAGCAGTGGCCAAGCCAGTGACTCGCCTTCTATATTTCTTTCTCCCTTTACCCTTCGCATCCTGCTATTCTAATATCTGTATACTAGGAATGATAGAAAAACTAATGGACATAGAAATAATTAATGAGACCTTGAGTTTCAGCACTGGAAACGCCAAATTTCAGCTCTGTTTCTGTTAAGAAACAGACTGTGTTCATGAACTTGCATTTAGAGGCTTATAGGGCCTATTGATTTATAAGTCAAGTGTTAAAGTCTTAAAAACTTCAAGGTCTTCATTTGAAGAGAGATGAATTTATAGAGGGAAAGGAGACAACCACACCAGAAGCCTCTTGGACACATTGACCCCTTCCAGTCATTGACTACTGTGAGTGGTCACCTTTGTTTCGATTTTCAAGGCTCCTCTACATTTCTGGTAAACCACAAGGTAAAGGCTGGTCTCTGAGAAGCAGATGTTTTGCTGGTTTTGAGGCCTTGTGGCTTTCCATAGAGAAGTAACAGTACAGGCCACATGAAGCTTTTACTTCCTCTTTTTTTCAAGTGGGGCCAAGGGTGCTTTGCTCTTGATAGCATTGTACTGATAAACATTGACAGCTGTGGTAGGTCTGCATTCACCACCAGATGTCAAATTCATATTTCTGGAAGTAATTAGTTTGAGATACCTGTGAGACGTTCAAGTTGAGTGATCCCAGTGGACTTGAACCATGGATTGATTTAGTTTCAGAAATACCAGTGAGAATTGCAATGGATATTTAGAGCCAGGGGAACAGTGGAGATCATATGGGGAGAGGATGTAGCGAGCAGAAAGCCCTAGGACAAATTTATAGGTTGAGTAGAGAATTAGGCCAAATGGTATGAGTAAAACCAGGAGAGTTTGGTGTCTTGGAGTCAAGAAGTCAGCTCTGTTAGGAGTGTTCAGAATGGACCGTTTGGTTTTCAGCAGTGCGTTTCCACTGTGACCACCCTAGCCCAGGCCCTCATTATCTCATGGTTGGTCTCCCTTGTCCAGGTGTGGTGACTCACACCTGCAGTCTCAACACTTTGGGAGACCAAATCGGGAGGATTGCTTGAGGCCAGGAGTTTGAGACCAGCCTAGGCAATATAGCAAGACCTTATTTTTAATAAATAAATAAAAATTTTAAAAGGAGACAGAAAATGTGCTGAGCATTAACTGCCTAGTGCTATATGGAGGCACTAGCTATAAGATGTAATTCTTTTCAGAGTTCATGGACTTCCTGGGTAAATAGGCCTTATACAAATAAATAAAACAAATGAGAGAGTAACTGGACATCTTGTTTCATTTGGGAGTAGGAGAGATATTGAGGCTTGGGTTTGAGGTAAACCTGGAGATACCTTACCCAGACTCTGGAGTTGAGACAGGGGTCCCAGTGTGGGCCAGTTGGCATTACCGGATGTCTGGCTGGAGAGGTGGGCAGGGCCTGGAGGGCCTTGAATTCAGGGCTAAGGACTGTAAACACTGTCCTGCAGAGACTACCATGCTGTTCTTAGGTAGGGGCTGGGGCCAGAAAAGGTGGGACTCAGGATGAAATCTATAGTTTTGAAAAATTCCTTGGCAGAGGCTTCTAAATGGCTAGATGGGGCAGATGGTTAATAGACTAGTTATTAGGGAAGAGAGATAAAGGTCTGGCCTGGGACTGCCACTAGCATGGGCAGGAAAGGAGGGCATTGAAAGACCCTTCTTAGGAAGAATACTGAGGACTTGGATGATTTGATGTTGGACCCGAGAAGAGGAAAGTACAGAGTCATAGAAAATGTTAACAGAAAATAGTTACCTCTGTAGACACCTGCCTGCATTTTACGGAATATGGCAGTCAAGTACGTGGATTTGAGTGGGCTTAGTTTGAATTCTGGCTTTGTCTCTGAGGAGTTGATCTGGTTACCTCTCTGTGCCTCAGCTTCCTTGTCTGTAAAATGGGGATAATAATTATATTTCCTTCTTAGGTTGTAAAGATTTTGAATTAATATATACGGGGTTCCTGACATATAGTAGGTGCTGAGTAACTACTGGTTGAATGGATAATGTTCCAAGGATTACATCACAATAAATGGAAGAAACAGGATCTGAATTTGTTTGTCCAACTCTACCACATTGCCCTCATGTTCCAGAGTCAGCCTTTCTCACATGCTGCCTTCATTGTGTAGGCCTATTCTACTGGATCGGTTAGGTGTCACTCGGCATCAAGCCCACATTCAGATTGCATGGTCCTGGCATTCCACAGCCTGGCACACTCCAGATTGCCTGCCTCAAGTCTGTGTAGACTCTGTCTCCCATAACCCACCTCCCATTCTCCACCTCTGAGCTTCATGGAGGGCCCACCAAGCCACCTCCCACCTCTGTGACAGCTGCCCACCCCTCGTGATTTGGCTGATGTCACTGCCTTGGCGAAGGGATTCTGGACTACTACAGACCACTGCTGTCTAGCCGCCTTTTTGGGTCCCTTGCTGCACTGATGAGCTGCACCTCACTTCTTTATGCTTGGCCAGATAACATCTCAGAATGTTCTGTAATGACTTCACACATATTTATCTTACCTGCAAAAATGAATCACAGTTCAATAAAGGTCCTTGGCAACCTTTATTATCTTCCCAGGCCCCTCTCAGTGCTAGGCGCTCAGTAAATAGGTAACTGAATGCTTAAAGAATGGAATTAGAAGTAGGAATTGTGGTGACTGAGGTGGAGTTGCCAGTATTTCAGGTCCCCATCTCACACCTGGACTGTGTCACCAGCCTCTTTAACTGGTCTGTCCCTGATCTACGCTAAGGCCATGCTGCCACTGGCACAGTCCTCATCCAGCCTTTTCATGGAAAGCTCAACCTTCAGCCTCTCTGCCAGCCTACAATTAGGAACTCTTCCGTGCAGCCTGAAGGGCTCTCTGCAACCTGATCCTTGCCTGCCTCTTTCATCTTATCTGCTGGCACTCTATTCTGCACACCCTGTCCTCCTTGCAGTTCCCAGAATGTTCTCTGTGCCTTTCCTGGCTGACTTCTGCGGAAGCCCTGCTGGAACCCACCTGGCAGGCTCAGGCTCTTCCTTGTCACTTCCTCTAAGACCTCAGCAAGCAGAGTAAGTTGCTTCCTTCTCCTAGCTCCACCCACCACCCTTTGTTCCTCTGCTGTTTTTCTTGCAGGCCCTAGGATTGGTTTGTTTACCTGTCTGCCTTCCTGGGCAGACTGCAGCTCCTTGAGGGCAGGGCCATCTTTCTGTGCCTTCTTTCATGTGGATATGCTGTGTGCACACCGCCCAGAATGCCTGTTGATCATATAAACGCTACTTTTGTCAAGTAACAAAGGTCACTCCTCCTCATACTAGAGGAGAGCTTGCTGCTTTTGTGTGCCTTGACAGATTTTTCCTTCATACTGTATGGATTATATTGCAAATTGACAATGATGAGTCATATCCCAACAAGGGTGAAATTCAAAAACGCAAAGCCTCCACTACTGGAATAGGAAGCCAAGTCTAGCCCTTCACTGAATCCGCCTGGCGGGTCTCAAACACAGGGAGTGGGAGGGACCCTCTGCCCAGTGGGCAGGTGATTTATTGGCCGGGAAGCTTCCGTGGTGATTTACTTGTGAAGCGGCGCCCTAGGAAGTGCAGGCTAATGCCTGGGCCTGGAGGGAGCGGCCGCCCACAATCGCGGGCCGGAAGGGACCGCGAGAGGGTGGCATTGGGGCCAGCCCCCAGTTTCGCTGCCGAGGTGGGGCGGGGGCGGAGGGCGTGCGGCCGCGGTGCTGCCAGCCTCGTCCATCCGGAGTGTGGGCTGGAGACCCAGCAGCCTGGGAAGGGCCCCAGCCCCATGGGCGCCCTCTGCCCGCGCTCGCCGCGGTAGGGAGGAAGTTTCTGTGCTTTGCTGCCTTGATGTTCTCTTGTCCGGAAGGAGGACACAGATTCCAGCACCTGGGGCCCTGGAGGCTCCGGGTGTCGGCCTGGGGGCGGGTCCGGGGCCGGAGCGAGGGGCCCGGGCCGGCGGGCGGGAGTGCGGCGGCGATCCAGGCCGCCTTTTGCAGCCGCCCGCGGCCGCGCCGGGCTCTGCGCGCCGCGCTCCTGCCTCCTCCCCCGTCGGCGGCGGCCCCAGCCCCGCGCCCCCCGCGCCCCGCGCCGCGCGGCCCCGCCGCGGTCACACGCTGAGCCGCCCGCGGCCGCCTCCGCCCTGTGCTTTGTGGAGCCGGAACCCAGTGACAGGCGGCGGCCTCTCGCCGCCCCGGACCCGGGGCACTTACCTGTGGCTGCTGGGGTCGGCGCGCAGGACCAGCCTGGGAGCCCTGAGGTGGGGGCTTGGAGCCGGGAGCTGCCCCGACCGGGGCGGGGAGGGGTGCTCGGGAGGCATGGGACAAAGTGAAAGTCTCCGGGCTGGGGTTGGGGACGAGTCTGAGACTGCTGTGAAAATGGAGCGGGGGTGCAGCAAGGGGCGTCGGGAGGGCAGAAGGGGTGCTAGTTATTCTCTGGTGGCTTGGAGTGCCATTTAGTGACGAATGGCGGGGCAGGCTGGCTGGGATTCGGGTTCCCGGTGGGCTTCTGCGATACCGGTGCCTCCTGGCGAATTCCTTGGATTAAGGAAAGCGGCCTTTTAACCCCCTAGGGTTCCCTTCGGGAGAAGAGTCACCAGGTTTTTCTCTTCCCCCTTTCTAATCGACACTTCTGGGAAGCTTGGTTCTCAGGTGGGAGAGCAGTTGTGTTTTATTAAAACATGGAGCATATTTATTTTTACCTTCGTGCACCAGAATGTGCCTGGGCAGAGGGAACAGATTGCTTCTTAGTCCCAGACGCAGGACGTCCTTCTCACACGCGCTGCCCCGCTTGGTGGGTGGGATTGGGGTTCTGATGAAGGCAGCCGGGGCCTGCTCTGCTGCTCTGGCCAGTGGGTCTCAGCTGAGCTGCTGACATTCTCTCCCAGCCTCGTCAGTATTCCCTAGCTGAGAGTTTTTTTGTGTGGTTGTTATTCTGCTGATTGTAGATATCTTTGCTTTGCTGACATCCTGTTTTGTTTTTGGTTTTTACATCCCATTTGTTTCTTTTTATCACAGAAACGCTTCGTTAAGGGACTCAGGCAGTACGGGAAGAACTTCTTCAGAATTAGAAAGGAGCTGCTTCCCAATAAGGAAACAGTGAGTACAATTGGACTTTATGTAACTTGATTTTTTCCTCTTTGCTCCTGCTGCTTCTCCGCATTTGATCTTATGAAATGGTTTCCTTTAACCCTGCGCTGTGCTCAGTCTCGGGCTGGCCTCCAGAATTCTCTCGGTTTTACTCCCTGACTTTTAATTTGAGTTCATGATTTTAGATGGTAAAGTGACAGATTATGCTTATCCGCCTGAAGAACATAGACTTCTGTAGTAACTCTAAGAACTGAAAGGTCTTTGGGAACAGAGGGTTAGTTGTGGGGGAGGGATTGTTGGAGAGTTAACATCTAATTTTAAACACAGTGGCTGAAATAGGAAATAGCATTTATCACTAGTTTGAGTTTGATAATTGGCAGAAGTCATCAAACCAGAGGTTTGTAGCTTATTGTACTTTGAGTTCTGTGGACATTTTTTCCATTTTTAAATGTTACTCTGTTTTGAAGAGTAGTTTTTAACTCTTTAATATTCTAGCCCTAAAAGTTTGCACTTTTCACTGAACAGATACACAAGGGGATCTTATACATTGTTTAAAAGGAGCTTTACAAAAAATTACCTTGTATTTCAAAAAGCTGGGGGGCAGAGCTGACAAATGCTCCCCATAAACGTGAGACAGAAGGATTTGCTGAGGAAAATCCAGAGTGAAATTATATGAAGAGAATGCTGGGAAGGCGTTCATTCTCATTTCCCTATGGTTGCCTCCTTCCTCATCTCCTTCCCGTGGTGTTGAGGCGGGTGGGGAGAGTCTTCTCTCTGGCTAGGCCAAGGGATGGGGCAGATGGGATGGAGTTGGACCAGCCACTCCACTGTCTGAGGGCCGAGGGAGGACTCAGTAACCAGAAACGCTGTTCAGGACTTTGGGAGGAGTCATCCAAGTTTAATCTGCCTAGACGTTGAGCTGCTGTTTTAGGGAGTGGAGCTGGGAGATGGATGGAAGAATATCTACTAGAAAAGTGGGGCTGGGGAGAATTTGGTGTTTTTTTGGCTTAGTTTTTAAATTGGGTGCTGTTACTGATTTCTTCTTGCTTAATTCTATCTTTTTAAAAATGAGCTGTTTTTCTGGACACTTTCAGTATATAGTACCTCAAGAACAATGATAACGCATGGGGAAGAAAAGTTTTGTGATTTCAGGTATAGTCTTGTATGTATAAATGAATGATTTGTATCAGTCAATGACAAATTTATTATGCATCTCACGTGCTAGGATGGATCATATTGAGAATGGTAAAAAACAGAGGAAACCCTGTTTATAAACATTAAACTAAGATGTATTATGAAGCCAGTGTATATAATCAACGTATTTCTTACCCTTCCCAGAACCGGTTATATAGTTATTTAATATGGAATATTGAAATACATATTTTAAGTTTTTTGGGTAATTCAGTGATTTGAAGTTTGATATGATTAAAAATTAAAATGCCTTTGCCTGAGTGTAGCAGGTTTGGTTTGGCTCAGTAAAAAAGAGATCGGTGAGTAGATTTCCCCTGAATACGTGATTGTCCAGACTGTAGCCTCTCAACTCAGGTTGTCTCTGCTCTGCTAAAAGTTGCAAACCATGAAGAATTTAATACAGAAATCTCTTGACAGTTATTTTATCTTTCTGTTTTAAAAAGTAAACTCATAATTGCAAGATTAAGCATTACATCTAAAACCTACCACTTGGCATTTGGAAATGCTGGTAATTTTATATAGTGTTTTATCTCCGTAGTGGAAGCAGATGTGAGTAACCTTTAACCTAGGAAGGCTCTTTCACTGGTTTTTCTTTTTGCTCCTGATTGTCCCTTCTTATTGATGATGTGTGATTCAATAAATAATCAGCATTTTTTCTCCTTTAGAGACGTTCTCAGTACACCAACCTTTTGAGCTAGTTCTCTGGTTATTTTTTCCAGCAGCCTCTTTCCTGAGACCTTTCCCCATCACTCCTCCACCTTCACAGTTTCCCACCCTGTAGCTCTTCTCCTCCCTTCTCTAACACTCAACAGTTTAACTATTTTCAAACTCTTCATCAGTCACCATCATCGGAACGAATGAGAGAGTTGTTTGCAGCAATGGAGGATTTATTGTTCCTGACATTAGCTAAACATTCATAGTGTCCTTGCTGTCTTTTGCATTGCAGTGGAGGAGTTTGGTAGTAGGTTAAATCTGTAAGTATTATAATGAACTGGGAGAGGCACTCATCTTGTATTTTCTTATTCTCTCTAGTTATCAACATAGCCAAGCTAATCATTCACAGCCCACAGGGAGAGGAGGGCAGAGGTCATTTTTTACTTTTTACTGCAGAAGATAAGATTTGCATGTACCGGTGTTCTTGGTTCAAAACTTGCTGGGTAGAATTCTTATGATCATGCCCCTTTTTACAGCAGAGCCCTCTTATTATGTAGATACTTTTCACATTCTCTTTCTCTCTTTTTTTTTTAATGGGACAAGATCTAGCTGTGTTGCCCTTGCTGGTCTCAAACTCCTGGGCTCAAGTGATCCTCCCCCAAATAGCTGGCATTACAGGTGCACGCTACTATGCCTGGCTTACATTTTCTTCTGTCTACAAGAATTATTAACTCATTTCTTTGCCATTCTCAAGTGACTTGAAACATCAGAAGGGTGTCAGCATCCAAAAGAACATGGCTGATTGGGCGTTGATATGAAGGTCAGCAGACTTGTGTTCTATTCTTGGCCTTACTGGTAACTATAGTACTTGATGATCTCTTTTTAACTGTGCAGTCTGCTTTGAGCTGGTCTTTGGAAAGCTTGGGTCAAATCTTGACAACACTGGGAAGTTATTTTCTGTAAAATGGTGTTTCTTTGCTTGCGAATTTTGTAGGTGCTGCGGTCTTTATAAAATGCCCGTACATGATTACTTATTGCAGTGCCTGAGAATGAAGTGATGATTCTTGCCTCCTCTGCGCTCTGGGACCTTAGGCAGATTATTCATCCCCTCTGTCCTTTAATTTCTGTGTTTGTAAAATAGGGTAATAATTCCTACCCCTTGGATTATTTTGAGAATTTAAATGAGCTAATGTATGTAAGGAATGCATAAAAATACTTGGAAATGATTGTTCTTCCTGTCTACCTTAAATACTGCATAAGGTAGCTAAATGCTTTGAAGAGTATAGGATGACTTTCTGCTTGTAAATATACTGAGCCTGTATAAAAAGAAATTATCTGATTTTCATTAATCTGTCTCGCCAAAAACTCTTAATTGAAAAAACCAGGAGTGGGTGGAGGGGACACCTAGTTAACCTCTATCTCAAAGCTTTGTTGACTCCCATTCTTGCCAGTTCATTCATGTGGTTATGGCAGAGAAGGGTTCCTGGTGGGCATAGACATAAACAACTTTCCTAGCTCTTTTGGTTTCTGGTGTTTATTACACAGGAGCTAAATCTGGCTTTTCTGTGAACACTGCTGCCCACTGAAGTGGGAATAGTGGCTGTGATTGCAGAAAACCCAACTGTTTATAGAGGCTTAGTTGAATGGGTATTACGTGTTAACCTCAGGGTACCTAAGAGAATAACTGTCAAATCTTTTAGTATTGTGGTTGTGCAAATATCTTGTAGTTTATTATACTTTTCCCCATTCTCTTTCTCTATAACCATTTACCTCCCCTCAATTTGCTTATAAAGTATATAATTAGTGGGTGAAATGTAGTGAGGAATATGAGTGGAGCATTTCAGGTTCACCTTGGCTGTGTACTTCTTCTCTCTCAAGCCACTGTTTGTCATAAACCACATCAGAGTCTTATGTCTTCGTATATTTGTATAAATCACAGAGCAATCTGGTCTCTGAACTTCTGGGAGGGCAGTGGAGAACTAGGCCTCTTGATTCAGCTTTGAGCCCTGCGACTTACTGTTGGGTAGACAGATTACATGACCTTTGATGTTAAGGTAATGCCTGAAAACATAGGAGACCTAATAGAGAATCGTAATGGATTATCCAAAAATAATTTTTAGTCTTCTTCTAAATCATGAGGTTAATTTTCAGACAATGGTGACATATCTCTTCTCTGAGGACATGTCTGTTACTTGAACCAAAGACTTTTTGCGTCTGGCACCTGGATAATTGTCCCTTGAATCCTGGCCTTTGTTTATAGCTGTGTCTCCTATTACTTAGACAAATTCAGCTAGCACTGGATTAGAGTCCAGGAGCACTTCTTCAGTGACCTGGCATTGCTTGTCTCCGATGCAACTAAGATTGGTGAGAAGACAATTTGATCTGCCCCAGCTTGGTAGTCAAGAGGTACTCTCAAAGTGTTAGCCTCTAGAGGGAGATGGAAGGTGAAAGGGGACATGCTTTGGCTATCTTTCTCATCTCTTTCCTTTTATTTTTGAGCACTTAGCCCAGTAAAGATTAAGCTCATGTCATTTGTAATCCCAGTTGGTGGTGCATTGATATTTACTATAGCAGAAACTCATTTTCATTCACTTCCCATTATCAGAACTGAATATTGCATATAGTTCAACTTTTTAAAGTTCTGGGTACCCACTGAGCACTACAATGGGTAGGGTATCTATAAAGAGAAGCAAGGTGCCATCCCTGCCCTGCAGGAAGCCAGCATGACATTTACATACCTGCCATGCTTGATAGAATGTGCTGAGGGCCCTGGTGGGTGGAGGTTCGGGCCCCACAAAGTGAGCACAGAGGCTCCTAGAAGGCTAATTGGAGGGGTGGTGTTTCAACTGGGCTTTGAAAGGATTCATTTTTCACAGGCCCTGGTTGGGAGGGCAGAGGAAAAGCAACTTTCCAGCCATAGGCAATACCATGAATAAAGGCACGGAGACAGAAAATTGTAAAACATGCCCAGCAAGTACACGAGTGTGGTTGGAGAGGAGGTTGCATAAGCAGGTGCAGTAGAACTTGGGCCCACATTATAGCTTGAGGGTAGATTTTGAGGGACCTTGAACTCCCTCCAAAGAATGTGTATGGGTGAGTGTGAGGATTTAAGGCTTTTAAGAAGAGAAGTGAGACCTGTGCTACCGAGGTATGTATAGGATGGGGCCAAAGAGGAGGCTCTTCTCATAATTTAGTCTTGTAGGAAGACACATGGGGAGTTGAAAGTTAGTAGGAATGGAAGCCTGCCTTTTATCTTGATTTTTCTCTCTTGGAAATGTGTCACTGTTTGAATAGGACCAAGGGCCCAGTGAGAGGGCAGCCAGTTTTGATGTTTTTAACTTTGAGTGATGGGATGAAAGGTATTAGAGATTTAAATTTTTAATTTGAGAAATAACATGAAAATCAACCACCTTTCTTGGCCACATTTCTGGAATGAATTCTATTAAATATGTACATAACTGCTGGCTATTAACTGTAGTTTTTTCTTCCGGCAAAATGTCGTTTGCGTAGACCATATTTCCGCAGCAGAGAATAAATACTATTGAGAAAGGGCTTTAAGACTGAGTAATCAAGATTCTGTTAATATTAAGAGGTTAAAAATGATTCTAGCATTCAATATGAGCTTCCAGCCTGAAGTTTTTTTAACTTCAGATTATAACCTTAGATAAACAATTTTCCTAGCCTCATTAATCCTTAATCTAATGTTACATAACAAAGTATGGACTTGCTTAGTCAGTTGATGCTACTGAGAATGTACAAATGTGTCAGGGCTGCATACCAGTACATTAGAAGATGCCTGTTTTTAAACCTTGTCCATCTTGTACAAATGTTGTCTATCCTCACCACTCACATGTGCTCCTCTGGCCAGCACTCTCACCATCACCGTTAAATTTGAAGATTCTCAGGGCTCATCCTTGTCTCTTGAGCCAGAATCTGCATTTAACAGGCCCCCCAGAGGATTCCAAAGTACAGTAAATTTAGGAAGCCCCACTATTTACAGTAATGCAGACTTGCAGACTCATCATTCTTAAAATGATACTGTCTTTATTCTGTTCAAGTTATAAAGTGTTTCGCTATTACGGCTTGATTTTGTTTTTCTGATTATTGTAAACTATTTCAAACACATAGAAAAGTGTCTGGGCTTATTTCCATTGTCAATAATAGGGATTTTTTTTTTTTTTTTTTTTTTTTGAGATGGAGTCTTGCTCTGTCGCCCAGGCTGGAGTACAGCGGCACGATCTCAGCTCCCTGTCATCTCTACTTCCCAGGTTCCAGTGACTCTCCCTCCTCAGTCTCCTGAGTAGCTGAGAATACAGGTGCACACCATCATGCCCTGCTAATTTTTGTATTTTTAGCAGAGATGGAGTTTCACCATATTTGGCCAGGCTGGTCTTGAACTTCTGACCTCAAGTGATCCACCCAGCTCAGCCTCCCAAAGTGCTGGGATTACAGGTGTGAGCCACTTCGCCCAGCCAGGATTTCTTAATATAGTTTCTCTTCTCAATTCTCACTCCCATTTTTTTCCTAGAAACATGATTGTAACTCCTGTCTTATTTTATACAAAAACTCTTGTTCTTCTCTTTACGATATGGCATGCAGTCATAGCATGTGAGTTAGACTATGCCAGACTCTCTTTCAGTTTCTAATAAGCCTTTTTATTTGGAAGGATGGCCTCCTTTTATTAATATGAAGTTTGCATAGTCTTCAAAATTTAATACCACAGTGTTTTCAGGCATTGCTTTCTTTTACTTGCATTCCTTATATATGAAAAAGAAATATAAGTTATTTGAGGGGCTGGCAAGATGAGTAAGAGGAGAGACATTTAAGTGCCGTACTGTTTTTCTTAATAATTTGTGCTCACATAGATATAAACAGTTGGAATTTTCCATTTGAGGCGAAAGCGATTGCCAGTAGAAACAGGCACTGCGTTTTGGCAGCAAGTGTGTGATCCTATAGCTATTCCTGTGCTGAGAGTTCATTCCCATTAATATGGAGCAGAGGCTTGAATCTATTAATTCTGATAGTCCGAACTGTATGAATGTTTGACTGGGCAGTGGTCCAGTTTTAGTGAGGGTAATCTAAAAGAGACTGGCTGATAGTCCCTCGTGTAAGTGAAGCAGTTAAGTAATTTGCATGTAAGAGACTTTTGGTGCTGTTGTTGGAAAGAAAAGGAGGTATTAAAAATGAGGTGACTTTTTAAACCAAGGGCCTTGGATAGTTGCTGTTCGCAGTGTAAACAGCCTGACCTTGGCGTTTTCCTACGTATGAAAACTAGTGGGAATGGCATGAGAATGCTTTAATTATATGAAGTGTATTACTTATAGAAACTGCACTCAAATGAAGTATGCCTGGGACTTTTAAAGTGTTAGAATTCAACGAAATGTTGCTTGCAAGGATCAGTAATTTATTTACTGCTGGTATTTGCTAACCTGCATTTCTTATGATTTGGCTGTGGTCTTGGTTGCCTGGACTTTTAAGCCTAGACTCCACTATTTTATTAGCTAGTAAAACAAGTGGAAGATTTTAATTGGTCTTTAGAAAGACTTTCAAGTTGTGGTTACATTCAATGGGTTTATCCACTTGGAGCTTATATTTTATATCATAGATTTTTTTTTTTTTAGCCTTGTTAGCCCTATGAACCCATTCTGACTTTTAAAACTAGTTAGCTGATATTTTTAAAATATATCTATCTAGTCTGTTAGAAAACTGACATTAAAACTAAGTTTCAAAATGTATCTGAAATTAAAATCCTTGAATAAATAGTTCATTTTTAATCTTATTTGAAGCTATACCTTTGAGTAATGCTTAGGAAAATAGAGTAAAAATTAATAGTATTGTTTTGAAAAGCAAAGCATTAACCTCAGCCTCAGTGCCAGCTGCTCAACATGGGAAAGGCATCCATCCCCCTACCCTTAGTAAGATTTTTTTTTTCTGTCTTATGTAATTTGAAAACCATTAATTGTGTTAGGTAAATCGGAAAAGCAAACAGGAGAAACCTTCCTTTGAGATACTGGAATTCTTTTAAGCTCAGTTTTCTGAGATGTTTAATTTTTCAATTAAGTTTCAGTATTAATAGCCCATGTTTCTGTCTCCTCCCTCCCCCACATTGGAAATATAATTCTTTGTTCTGCCGAAGTGTCTTAAATCCTTCTTCTGAATCCTCTCAATTGTGACATCATAATCCTCAGGATTTGACTATTGAAATGTCTAAACAATCCCAGGTGACAAAGTTAGGATTTTGGGGAAGCTTTTGGTAACCCCAGGCCTGTGCTGTCTAGGATGGGATGTCTGAGTTGAACAACGGTAATTAGCTTCATGGCTCCTAGTGATGGGCCAGGTAGGCCAGGGATCTTCTCTGAAAGGTACCTGAGTTCTCTCATTTCTTTTCTTTATTTTTATTTTTGAGATGGAGTTTCGCTCTTGTTGCCCAGGCTGGAGTGCAATGGTGCAATCTCAGCTCACTGCAACCTCCGCCTCCCAGGTTCAAGCAGTTCTCCTGCCTCAGCCTCCAGTTTATTCGAGGAGTAGCTGGGATTACAGGCATGCGCCACCACACCTGGCTAATTTTGTGTTTTTGGCAGAGACAGGGTTTCTCCATGTTGGTCAGGCTAGTCTGGAACTCCCGACCTCAGGTGATTCACCCGCCTCGGCCTTCCGAAGTGCTTGGATCACAGGTGTGAGCTACCGCTCCTGGCTGGAGTTCCCTCATTTCTAAAGGTCTTGCTGGGGCTGCCTCTGCTCCTCCCCAGGCTGGTTGCTGTTACACAAAGGGCCCATTTCATCTCTCTTAGCAGAGTTGTGTAGTGTTCCACCCTCTTAAAATTAAGATTTGGCTAGGTACAGTGGCTCATGCTGTCAGCACTTTGGGAGGATCACTTGAGCCAAGGAGTTCAAGTCTAGCCTAGGCAACATGGTGAAACTCCATCTCTACCAAAAAAAAAAAAATTAGCTGGGTATGGTGGTGCTGTAGTTCCAGCTACTCTGGAGGCTGAGGCAGGAGGGTCACCTGAGCCCAGGAGGTCGAGGCTACAGTGAGCTGAGATCATGCCGCTGCGCTCCAGCCTGGGCAACAGAGTGAGACTCTGTTTCAAAAAACAAAAAACCGAGAAAGTTAAGATTTATTTTAGTCTTGGACTTGACTCTGATTCCTCTTTTCCATGCATTTTTATTGTGTACACATGTGTGCATGAATGCATATATGTATTTATATAGATTATAAAGCCTTCTGGGCAGGGTCCTCATTTAATACCTTTTTATAGTACCCTTAGAGTCCTGTAACGGGTCATACTTAAAATGAAATGTGTGTGTGTGTTCACACACGTATAAATAATGGGTTAGAAATACATTGTAACCCTAGGTAGATAATTATTGGTCCTAAGACATGAAAACTCCAAATTGTTTTTAAAGAAACATTTTGCTCATCTTTTGCTCTTCAGTGTGAGCAAAATCTGACAGACTAAAGGAAAAAAAATCCATCAACAGTCATAGGAAGCTTACAAAGCTGCAGAGATGTGGCAACACTAAAGCTCCTCCACCTGATATGCTCTGATGCTCATTTTTAAGACCAGCTTGAAACCTGGATATCCCAGGCCTTAGACTTTGTGTAATAGACAGAAAACCCTTGTGAACCCTACTGTCCCAGGACAATGGGTCTAGGATTTGGGGTTCACTGTGACACACTGGTCCTTCCTGTTCTGTTTACTGTGCGCAGTAAATCAACTCTACTGTTGGCACAGCGGTTCTGTGTTCTAGATTATTTATAAGATTGAAATCCATTGTTTATTTTTCTCAGCGGGTTTATTGAGCCAGTCAAGAATAAAATACTGTCTTAAGCAGTAGAGTAAAGCCATTAGCCAATTGCAGCTTGGTTTCAAAATAACCCCTAAAGGGTGTGCACATGAACCACACACATTCTGTATGTCCCACGTACATGTGTGTACTGGAGGGGAGAGCCAAGGGAGGTGGGGGAGCTTTAGTGTTGCCAGATCTCTGCAGCTTTGTAAGCGTCCTATGACTGTTGATGGATTTTTTTTTTCCTTTTAGTCTGTTAGTGAGTCATCATCATATGCCATTTTATTATCTTGAAAACAGTCTGTGGAACTTTTTTATCCCATGTCTTTGCTGTATGAGTGAACCACCACTGAGGGTGTTGGGGGTAAAGTTAAGCTGGAGAATTTCTTCAGTGATGCTTTGCTTTTGCATTTGCAGCTGCTGCCATTGTTGCTTTCTTCCCATGTGCCGGAGGTGGATTTTTGTGATTGCTGTTTGGCAAGAAATATTAACTTGTGTGTGTTTGATTATTTTCAGAGCTGGAGCAGCGTCTGTCCAGCACCTTTGGGACGTGGTGATTATTGACTTAGGCACCGGGCTTCTAAGATCAGAACTTGGTTCTTCCCACAAGTGCTCTGTTTTGGAAATGTGCTAATGAGACATGTTGAATTAGGTCAGAGGTTTGTGGCCTTAAGTTGTCGAGGCAAGTGTTTTCATTTGGAGAGAATCTGCAATTTGTGGAACAATAGGAAGAATAATTAAGTTCTAAACGAAACAGCCCCATTGAATCTGTATACATGGCTAGTTTCACAGAATAAAGCACAGAGCCAGTGAACTGGGGGCAAACTACACGTTTTGGATAATGTGAGGCTAAAAAGAACCCTAAACTTTTAAATGAATTTCGAAAAACCAAAATCTTTTAGTATATTTAATTTACTGGCTTAAAACTGTAATATTATAGTTTTAACAGTTGTAGGTCAGAAATTTAGGCGGGACTCAGCCAGTCGCTTGTTTTCATGTCGTGTGTCCAAAGCTCACTCTATAGTATCAGCTGGTAGATGGGTTGGCCTGAAAGGTCCAAGTTAACTTTCCTTATGTGTCTGCCACCTTATGGGAGACGGGTGGGAAGCTGACTCATCTGGTACTATTCACCAAAATACTGGCATTTGCTTGTCTTCTGGGCTGAATTTGGTCATCAAAACTTGAAGTTCTAGCAGGGCATGGTAGCATGCTCCTTCTATAGTCCCAGAGCTATCTGGGAGGCTGAGGCAGGAGGATATCTTGAGTCCAGCCTGGGCAACCTAGCAAGACCCCATCTCTTAAAAAAAACAAAAACGTGAAGCTCTTATTTCTTTTGAGTAAATCTGTCAGGTGACTCAGAAGAAAAGTGCCTGTCTGTATTATTGCCACCAGATGAGTTAAAGGATATAAAGCTTCTTTATATAGTCATTTTGTATTTTTATTAAGATGACCATGTTTACAAATAGGAATAACCATTTTTCCAGTATATCTTAGACTCTAACAAAAGTGTACTATTTTCTTTTGTACAGCACTATGTTCTAATTACTGTTTTTCCAAATGCTACATATCTTACTGGGCATGTCTATAAATACTTACATTTGTTGCAACATTTTTCTGAAAATCTGTTATTTGAGATGTTTAACTAGATAGTGTGAATGTAAAATGTTCTTAGTTTATTCCTAATACCAGTCAGTCATCAATCATTTACTGAGCTTACTGAGCATGGGGAGAAAATAGGGAGCTGTGGTTGTACTCCCTGGGGATGTCTGGCTGGCTGCCACCGTGCAAGCTGGAGGGAAACCAAGTGCCCAACAATATAGTATGAACATTAACTGCAATGGAAGGTTGAGGGCTTGGGGAGTCTTGGACATCTTGGAAGATGTACACTTGGGGCTTGAAGCTCTTTGAAGGGTGAATATTTTAAATGTTAAAACTTATTTGAAATGCCTTGCCGAAGAAAGTTCTTGAAGTATCTTTCTTGTCCATTGAGGTATTTCCCACCATCTGAATCTTCTGCAGCATTCCTACAGAATAGGGACATCAAACCCTTTAAATGCAACCATTGTAGTTTTGGACAGTTTCATTATTCGGACCACTTTGTTTTGTTAAGCTGAAATGGGCATCACTTCACCTTCCATACGTTGTCCTGATCTTGTCCCTTGGAGATGCAGAAAATTATTGCCATAACATCTTCCTCATGTGGGCCTGTGTAGTTGGCACACCCCCTGCCCGGGCTTCTAGCTACAGGCTGCTCAGGCCTCTGCTTCCTGCAACAGCCGTTCTGGGTGAGGTCTTGTGGACCTTTATTATTTGGCCCTCTGTAAAACCTGATGTCCTCAAAGAGGAGAAAGTGGCAACAATGGCCGCAGCCATGTTCCCCAGCCAGGGCAGCCCCCCTCCCCTGTCCATCCCTCCATGACCCAGCAGGCAGACAGGCAGTCATACATGTGTGTTAACTCAGCGCCTGCTGTGTGTGCATCGGCGCACAGTTCCTAGACTAACATAAAGTCACGTATACGTTTGTTTGTTCTGTAAGCATGTCTTTATCCCAGCTCTCATTTCCCACAGTGAAAAAGCATTAATGTTTGGATTTAATAAAAAACATGGCCTGACTGAGTAGTGCATACCCAGACTAACCATTAATTACACCATTTCGACACTTAAAATGGACCCGAGCAAAGATTTCCAGTGCCAAAGCACAGCACAATCATGCATGAAATAGTAGGCTCTTAGCTCCTGGGAGAGGGACCATTAGCTGTGATCATGACCGCAGGCCCTCCCCAGGAATTTGTCCATGCTGATAATCTTAGGACCAGTTAATTTCTCAACCATTCCTACATGTTTTGATAAACTGCGGCTAAAGATTATGATAGCAGCCATTTAGGAGACATATGCCTTCGTGTGTGCTGCTTTTGTTTCAAATTAGCTGTTGAAAGCAAAGCTTGAATGACAGAGTTCTCCTTTCTGTCCCCTCATAAACAAAACTTGTGGAAATGAGCTGTTCACAGGCTGACCTAGGAGCCCTGGATTTTAA
Organism: Plecturocebus donacophilus; assembly: GCA_004027715.1. Lineage (NCBI taxonomy): Eukaryota > Metazoa > Chordata > Mammalia > Primates > Pitheciidae > Plecturocebus > Plecturocebus donacophilus. Next base: position 28,523 of record PVKP010017348.1, read on the forward strand.
GGTAAAATCATTACTTTGGTATTTTCTGTCAGTTTTCCAAATTTTAGCACAGTTGGACTTTCTGCCTTTCACTGAGCCTTCCCCCTGCTCTATTCCTCTACCCCAAACAGTGCTGTAACTGCACCCTGACAGAAGTGTGGACATTTCTACTTTTCTCTCTGCTGCCTCATGTGGTTGTTAGAACAAGCTAATTCAATCTGCGTAAGTAGTACAGCTTTTCATTCTGTTTACTATTGCTGGATAATAGGAGAGCAAGGGCAGAAAGTATGGTAGATAGCTCAGCTTTACAACCATTGTCAGAGCTAAACATGAACCCTTAGGAATCTGGTTGGCCATTCCTCTTCTCAAACGTTGTATTCCCTCTGCTGGCTTTGAGACAACTGATGCTTCCTTAAGAAGCGTGAGGCTCTGTCTTCAGAACGGCAAGGTCTGTTTTCCACAGGTCTGCAGCTGTGTATGTTGCACACACAAAGAAGAGAATTCTTTCTAGCTGTGGGGAAATGATTTCAGTTCTTGGACAAGGAATAAATGTAAAAGAAATTCCTTTCTGATACCATTCTCCTACCTCACGTCCTACCCCCAAATCATTGGAGGACATTTAGACTTGTTTCGGGTACCCCCAAACACAGCATTCTCTGGCATTTTATTCACTTCTACTTGTTTCTTTGACCACTACCCCCTTCCCCAAGCCCAGCCTCCACCTACCTACAGCACTCACGGCAGGAGTCATTTTTTATAGCACACATAACCTTTACACCAAAGGGAACCTGCATTGCTTATAACAAAATGAATCTCTTTTCTGCTTTTATTTTGAAAAGTCCTCCCTGTTGTTTAATGTGGAGGATATTCGTGCTGAAAGCCTGTTCCAAGTAGGCGTTTGTGCATCCCAGAGGAACTTTTGATTTATTTCCTTAACTCTGCCCTCCTTTCTCTGTGGTTCAGAAACCTTTAATGATCTGTGAAACTCAGAGACTTCAGTGTGAAACAGTAGTCGTTTTAAGAACCCCTCCCACTATATAAAAGGCCTGCCAGTTTCCACATGCTGAGTTTTTGACTCCCTGAAAGGCTGACCTCTTACAAATTTTGGTTGTACAGCAGGGCATCCTGGGTTGGGGCCTTGATAATGCTTTTGTGAAATCTTTTTTCCTCCTCCTCTTGCTCTCTTTGAAAGTTGTAATGAAAATTCCGGGCTCTTGGCCAGCCTGTGGGATGGGATACAGTAGAAATGTTTCTGGTGCCCTTTGTTACTGCTTGGCTTTGATTAGGTTTATTTCCCGTAAGCTTGATTTTGCTAGCCCTCCCCTCCCCCTCTTTTTTAATGGCTGAGGAGGTTAACTTAGCCAAGGTTAAGCATTTTTCTATGCAAGCTGCTTCAACCTAGTAGAGTCACTGTACCAGGCATTTGTGGCAGAAAGAGAGAAGGGGAAACAGGAAACAATGTTTTCCCTCTGTGTTGTTTGCACTTCTTCCTCCCAAGGCTGCCTTTTGCTTTTAACACCAGCGTTCATAGAAGGTAACAAGCTATATGCAAGCTGGTTTGGGTTCCCGTTCCTTCTATTCAAAATGTTCCAGGAAACCATTACACAACTTGTCTTGAGGTTTTGTTAGTCAAGGTAAAAATCATGGTAGACCTCTCTTTGGGGTTTCTCCCAGGTAGAGGGTGAGGCCTTGAGAGCAGCAGTCAACGGTGACACCCCTTTGATCCTCCCTGTGGTTCTGTTTCAAAAGAAAGAAGTGGTTGCAGTTTAAAAAGGTTTTTAAATGCTGCTTTGACCTTGTATTTGTAACTCTTTTGCCCTTACAATAAAGAACATTTTATGGACATCAGCTCAGCAGTCGTCCCCATAAGTCTGTGAGGGCTGTCAGTATCACTGCACATGCCAGGTGGAGAAACTGAGGCACAGTGATACTAAAATTGGCACCCTCACAGGTCTTGTCCAGGTCATGGAGTGGGGATGAGCCAAGAACTAGGGCCTTAGAGGTAGGCTTCCCCCAAGGAAACTCTGTGATAAGTGCTTGCATTTGGGACAAAGTTTGCTTTTTATAAAAAAAAAAAAGTGGGATTTTATTATCATAGAAATCTTTATTCACAGTGGGATTCCTTGGCCAACTTACAGTGATAAAGTATAAATATATGTGCTTCCTTTGTATCCTCGAGCTGTTGAGTTGAGGACTGTCTCATAAGGGAGCAAAAGGCACTGTGATGGAAGCCTCTGTTTGATCGGTGTCCTGGAATCTGCTCCATCCCCTTCTCTAGGCAGAAACATGGTTCTGCTTCCTTCTGGTTTAGGTCCTGGGATCCTATCACAGTTCTGTCACATAAAAAGAGAGTTCTGTAATGACCAGCACAGCTGTATCATTTCCAGGTTCTGTGCTAAAAATGTGCAGATCACCAAACAATTGACCACTGAGAGGGCCTGTACCACAGAGGGTTTCTTAATGCTAATGCCTGCCCTGAGCACTGCAGACACTACCTTCTGGACTTTGTGCTTTGTATTCATTAACTTTCCACTTATTTAACAGTTCCAACCAGAGCTGGTCTTGATCTTTGATGAAGTAGATTTTTGAACCTGGGGTGTTTTGTTGTGGAGATGATGCAGGGCTCTTTTCACTCCTTCTGCAACTTTATATGAACTCTTGACTCTTGCCTGGGCTGAAAATGTGGTCTAAAATTATATATGTATGTAATACTTCTTAGGGTTTTTTTTTTTTTTTTTTAGACGGAATCTCAATTTGTTGCCCAGGCTGGAGTGCAGCAGCCCAATCTTGGCTCATTGTAACCTCTGCCTTGCCAGTTCAGGTAATTCTCCTGCCTTAGCCTCCTGAGTAGCTGAGATTACAGGCCCGCGCCACCACGCTTGGCTAAATTTTTTTTTTTTTTTTTTTGTATTTTTAGTAGAGATGGGGTTTTCACCATGTTGATCCAGCTGGTCTTGATTACCTGATCTTGTGATCCACCCACCTTGGCCTCCTAAAGTGCTTGCTGGGATTGCAGTTGTGATCCACCACACCTTGCCACTGCCTAGGTTTTTTAATACTCTAACTGGACTAAATGGAATAGAATTCTCAATTCTCAACCTGTTCTAATTATTCTCAACTGTTCTCCCTCTCACAAAAACACACACTGATACACACAAATTTATTTTATGTGTAACACTTGAATTTCATAAAGTTTGGGTTATTCTGTGCATAATTGTTTTAAAAATCATTTAGTTTAAAATAATTTTAAACTTTAAAGAATTTGCAAAAAGTTTATAAAACATTCCCATATATTCTTTACTCAGATTCTGCAAGTATTAACACTTTATCACATTACTTTACCCCTCCTTTTTTGTGTGTTAGTGTGGGCCCCTGTGTGTGTGTGTGTGTTTTTTCCCCCCACCTGGACCATTTGAGAGTAAGTTGCAGACCTGTTGCCCCTTTATTCCAAAAAGGTGCACCTTAAAAAAAAGTTACATTACTGCCTTCTTCTCTTTAAAATATTAATCTGGCTGGGCACAGAGCATCGTGCCTATAATCCTAGCACTTCTGGAGGCCGAGGAGGGAGGATCACTTGAGCCCAGGAGTTCAAGACCAGTCTGGGCAACATGTTGAGACCCTATCTCTATAAAAAAAAAAATAAAAAAATTAGCCAGGTGTAGTGCCACATGCCTGTAGTCATTTGAACCCAGGAGGTTGAGGCTGTAATGAGCCGTGGTCACACCACTGCACTTCAGCCTAGGAAACAGAGTGAGACCCTGTCTTGATAAAAAAAAATTATTAATCTGGTGGATTGACTCACTTAGAATTCTACTACTACAGTTAAAAATCATAGTACACTTAAGTTTGGCTTTATAGTTGTTAGGAGGAAAGGGAAGGGGTGTGTTTTTAGTAATTTCTCCCTCCCCCCTTAAAAACACAAAAACATATACAGTAGAAAATTAAAATCAGTAATTCCATCAGTAAGAGATAGCCACTAATTAACATTTCAGCCCATATTCTTCGAACTGTTTCTAGGCATATATCAATAAATATTTTAAAACCCAGAAATGGCCTCATTCTGCTCTATAACCTAATTTTTTATTTTATTTTTATTTTATAAGTATTTAAAACTTATCTGTGTTTGATATTTTGCTTAAAATATGTATCTCTGGGGTCATTTTTGATGGTTCCATTTTTAAAAGATATATTGTTATTAACCAACTTCCAGTCTTGAACATTTAAATTCTTTTCAGTTTCTGGGGTATTTTGCGGGGAGTTGGAGGTAACTCCTGTAAAAAAAAAAAAAAAAAAAATCTTAAGGAGTGACTTTGTCTTATCATTTGAGGCAGTTATTTATTTCCTTAAGATTCAGACCTATAAATATGTACTTAAAAGAGTGTGTGCATTTTTAAGGCCTTTGGTACCCAGTGTCTTGCGTCCTCCTGAGAGACTATATCGAGCACACTGCTACCAGCAGAGCCAGGCCTCCCGCCACCTTGACTATCAGTTACTACTCTTTCAATGTTTTCACTTAGCCTACAGTCTCCTTTTTCTTCGAAAACTTTGATACTTCAAAAAACACCTCTCCCACTCCCGCACCTACCCCATCCCCCAAAAAAGGAAACCCAAAAAACCAACATAGTTACTGGTTTATCCAGAGGCAGAAGAATGGCATAGGGACCAGGGGCTTCATCTCTGCAGCTTTGGCAATAGTTGAGTGACGACTGGGGCTGATTGCCATTCTCAAAGAGGGTGGGGTGAGGAGCCAAGCTTTCAGGACTGTGCTCTGTATCCTCCATGTCACCTCACCCAGAGCAGCCTTCCCCTGGCCCTGACACAGTCGACACCAGTCTGCTGCCATTTAGCCCACCCTTGTAAGTGGCTGTGTGGATTGTCCACCCTGGTGTGCTTTTACTATGGTTTTGGGTTGCCCAGGGACCCTTCTTCCCTCTCACTTTCACACCTGTTAATCAAGAGGTAGTTCAATCTAGTCAACAGTTACTGTGGGAGAGGGAGCTAAATACTAGTAATCTCAGATTAGAATCTGTGGGACACTGCTTTAAAAGACCTAGGATGATTTGAAATTAAAAGCTAAGATTTTGGCCGGGCTCACACCTGTAATCTCAGCACGTTGGGAGGCTGAGGCAGGAGGATCACTTGAGGCAAAGGGTCTGAGACCAGCCTGAGCAACACAGTGAGACTCCGACTCTATTTTTTTTTTTTTTAAAAAGCTAAGATTTGCCGGGCGCAGTGGCTCATGCCTGTAATCCCAGCACTTTGGAAGGCCAAGGCGGGCAGATCACGAGGTCAGGAGTTCAAGACCAGCCTGACCAATGTGGTGAAACCCCATCTCTACTAAAAAATAGAAGAATTAGCTGGGTGTGGTGGCGCGCATCTGTAATCTCAGCTACTCAAGAGGCTGAGGCAGGAGAATCACTTGAACCCAGGAGCCGAGATCACATCACTATACTCCAGCCTGGGAGACAGAGCCAAGACTATGTCTCAAAAAACAAAAAACAAACAAACAAAAAAGCTAAGATTTTTATTAAGGATAATAGAAAAAGAATAACCACAAAAGAAAGCGGTTTTTAAAAAGGAAACAAGGTAATAGCAGATACTCATGAAATAAGAGGAAAAAATTAGATGATCCGCATTAAATCAAAAGCTGATTATATGAGAATACCAATATAGGCTGGGTGCAGTAGCTGACGCCTGTAATCCCAGCACTTTAAGAGGCCAAAGTGGGAGGATCACTTGAGGTCAGGCATTTGAGACCAGCCTGACCAACATGGTGAAACCCTGTCTCTACTAAAAATACAAAAATTAGCTGGGCATGGAGGTGGGTGCCCATAATCCCAGATGCTCAGGAGGCTGAGGCAAGAGAATCACTTGAACCTGGGAGGTGGAAAAAAATAGAAAATATGAATATGCTACAGCAAGATTGAACTTGAAAACAAAAGAGGACAAGTAAACAGTATTAGAAACAAAGAACCAGTGCAGGTAGCCAGAGAGAATTTTTACACAAAGCCACACATATTATAAGGGCTACTGTGAAAAATTTTACAGTAGGAAATTTCAAAACAGACAACAAAATTCTCAAAACTGACTCAAGAAAAGATATTCCAAATACACTAATAATTATTAAAGAAACTGCATCATTGGCTGGGTGCATGGCTCACACCTGTAATCCCAGCACTTTGGAAGGCTGAGGCAGGTGGTTCACGAGGTCAGGAGTTCAAGACCAGCCTGACAAATATGGTGAAACCCCATCTCTACTAAAAATGTAAAAGATTAGCTGGGCATAGTGATGCGCACCTGTAGTCTCAGCTACTTGAGGGAGGCTGAGGCAGGAGAATCGCTTGCACCTGGGAGGCAGAGGTTGCAGTGAGTTGAAATCACACCACTGCACTCCAGCCTGGTGACAGAGTGAGACTCCATCTCAAAAAAAGAAACTGGATCATTGGTTTAAGTACCTCTTTCCCATCACCAGCCCCAGGCAGTTTTACAGGTGAATGTCCCAATATTTAATCAACAAATAAATCTTTAAGCCTTTAAGCTATTTCTCAGAGAGTAGGAAAAGAAGGCAAGCCTCACAACTTTTTATAAAAGGCTAAATTTAACTTTGATCTCAGAACCATATAAATAAATTCTAAGAAGGAAACATTTTTTTTGTAGGCCAATCTCTCACTTCACTAAGAGAAACATAAAACGTCTTAAGTGGAATATTACCAAAGTGAACCCAGCAGTGTATAAAAAATACTACATGGTGACCAAGTAGGATTTATCCCAGGAATGCTAAGATATTTTACCATGAGAGACTTTAATCTTGTGTTCCAGCTGTTGCATGACATACCACCCCAAAAAGATATAAAACAACTTCTTTGTCCTGTTTATGGATTCCATGGTTCAGGAATTTTGAATAGGGCAGTAAGGGTATCTTATCTTTGTGCCATGATTTCTGGGGCCTCAACTGGAAAGACACAAATGGCTGGGTGTGACATAAACAGCTGTGATCTTCTTTACTCACATGTCTGCACCTGGCTGTGATGGTGAGTCTGAGGCTGGGCTCATCTGGGATAGTCACCTGGCATACCTATACTTGGCCACTGCATTTGGCTTGTGCTTCTCACAACATGATGGTTGACTGCATTCTGTGGCCATTTCTGACCTAGCCTTAGGAGTTACACAGCATCATTGCTACTGTGTTGTATTGTTTACAAAGCAGTCACTAAGTCCAGTTCACTTTCAGGGGAAGGGCAAGTAGGCTTTTTTTTTTTTTTTTTTTTTTTTTTTGGAGACGGGGTTTTGATGTCATTTAGGCTAGAGTGCAGTGGCACAATCACAGCTCACTGCAACCTTGACTTTCCAGGCTCAAGCAGTGCTCCCGCCTCAGCCTCCCGAGTAGCTGAGATTACAGATGCATGATACCATGCCTGGCTAATATTTTTATTTTTTGTAGAAATTGGGTCTCTCTGTGTTGCCCAGGCTGGCCTCAAATTTCTGGGCTCAAGCGTTCCTTCTATCTCAGCCTCTCCAGGTGCTGGGATTATAGGCGTGAGCCATTGCACTTGATTATAGACCCCATATTTATTTATTTTGGGACAGGGTCTCACTCTGTCGCCCAGGCTAGCGTGCAGTGGCAGGATCTTGGCTTACTGCAACCTCTGCCTCCCAGGTTCAAGCGATTCTCCCACCTTGAGCTATGGAAGACCCATCTTTTGATGGGGAGTGACAAGGTCACATTAAAGAGTATGTGAGGTGGGAAATACTGTTTAGGCTGTCTTTGGAAATGCAGTTTGCCATGTAATAGAACTCACTGAGAAAGAAGTGCATTTGTTTCCATAGTTGCAGAAAGTTCAGTCGGTGAAATGCAGTGTTCTTTGTAATGATGACTTATAGCAGATTAGGAATGACAGGACATGTCCTTAATCTGAAAAAGAATAACTTTCAAAAACTATACTAAGTGTCTCATGTGTATGTGCATATGTATATATATATATATGTACTTTTTTTGAGACAGAGTCTCACTCTGTCACAGGGCTGGAATGCAGCAGTGCAATCATGGCTCACTGCAGCCTCGACTTCCTGGGCTTCAGTGTTCCTCCCACTTCAGCCTCCTGAGTATTTGGGACTACAGGCACACCCTATCACATCTGGATAATTTTTTTCTTTTATTTGGAGATGGTGTTTCACCATGTTACCCAGGGTGGTCTTGAACTCCTGGACTCAAGCAATCCTCTTGCCTCACCCTCCCAAAGATCTTGGACTACAGACTTGAGCCACACACCTAGCCCCTAAGCATCATATTTAATGATGAAACTGTCAGTCGTTTACTGAAAATAAAGAGCAAAATAAGATTGCCTACTGTCATCACTAATATTATTAGACTCTACTCAGATTTCTATATAACACAATTGGACAAAGACCCTATATATGTGTATTTATATAAAAGTATATAAATATATATGGCCAGGCGAGGTGACTCACTCCTATAATCTCAGTGCTTTGGGAGGCCAAAGAGGGAAGATCACTTGAGGCCAAAATTTCAAGACCAACCTGGGGGACATAGAAAGGCCCCATTTCTACAAAAAATAAAAATACTAGCTGGCCATGGTGGTGTGGGCCTGTGGTCTACTTGGGAGGCTGAGGTGGGAGAATTGCTTGACCCCAGAAGTTCAAGGTTATAGTGAGCTGTGATCATACCTCAGCACTCCAGTCTGGGTAACAGAGCATGACCTTGTCTCTGAAAAAAAAAACTATAATATATACGTATACACACAGACACACAAATACCCGCACAAATATATATGACACAGGAATGAAAAGGAAGAGACAAAATGATTTGTAGGTGATACGTTTAACCACATTAAAAAAGAAGAGAATTAGTGGAACAAATGAAAATATAGAAAATTTTTACAGTTAAAAGATGTTTAAAAAATCGATGGTGTTTCTATGGGCCACCAAAAACAAAGTAGAAAATGTAGTATATTAAAAATACTGAGCCAGACACAGTGGAATGACCTTGTAGTTGCAGCTGGAGGTCTGAGGCAGGATTATCTGGAGGCTGAGGTGGGAATATCTGGAGGCTGAGTCAGGAATATCACTTGGGCCCAGGAGTTGGAGTCCAGCCTGAATGACATAGTGAGACTCCGTCTCTTAAAAAAGAAAATGCTGTTCACAGTGGCTACAGAAGCTATAAGATTCCTGGCAAGAAGTACAACAAATTATATGCAAATCTTTAATTAAAAAAAAGACATAATAAAATAATAAAAGACCTGAAAAAAGATATAGATAAGTGGGGAGGTGATGTGCCAAAGTTAATGGAAAAAATACCCAACATTATAAAGACCCTTACTCTCTCATGACTATATAATTTCAATATTGTTTTAGTCAAAAATGTAACAGGTTTTAAAAAAATTTTTTTTGTGGAACCAGCAGACTGATTGGTGTAGTAGAATAAAGGTCCAAGAATAGCAAGAAAATTGAGTAAGGAACAAGGAAGATAGGCTTTGTCCAAATGAGATAAGACTTGTAAAGTTAGAGTGATTAAGACCTGGTGGTATTGATGCAAAGTAGACATCCGTGGAATGGAGGCAGAACTATGTGATATCTGCAGGGATCTAGTGAATTATTCAGTAAATTGTTTAGGACCAATTGGCTTAGCTGGCATATGGGAACAAAATAAAATAAGATCATAACTTTCAGATAAGTTAAAGCCAGGAAAAACAAGACTTTAAAACTATAAGAAAATTGAACATTTTAATGTTCACTGAGTAAGGAAGGGTTTATAAGAAATAGTACAAAAAGTACAACTCAAAAAGTAAATGATAATATGTTTATATTAAGACTTAAAATGTCTGTGTTTTATAGGAAATCATAAAGTGAGAAAAAAGTGACAGACGGAGAAAAGATATTTATAACATAACAGGATTAGTATCTAGAATGCATGAAGAACTTGTATAAATCTATAATAGACACAGCCAGTGCAATAGAAAAATGGGTAAAAGATAAGAACAGGCAGTTTTATCTGAGAAAATCTAAAAAAAAGTCTGGAAAGTTGTATAGCCTAACTAACAAACAGGGAAATGCCAATTAAAATGTATATATTACTTCACACCCATTATATTTTCAGAAAGTTTCCCAGTTCTAAGTAGAAATGAGCTTGTTGAGAAACGGACTTCATCGTTGTGCCTGTTTCTTGTTGAGACATGAAGTAAAAATCACAGATATCTGTAAAAATAGCAAATGATTTGTGGCATAGCAAGACCCTATGCTAGAGTCCATGGGGTTAGTGGATTGCATACCCAACTGGTCATCAGCATCACCTGACGAAATTTATTTTTAAGCTGGGTATTTTCTGGTGATCTTCCAAATTTAGGGAGGCTTTGGACTCTAGAGTTCAGTGAACACTTCACTGGGGAGTCAAAACATAAATACGCATCATAAATAATAAGAAAAAGGAAAAATTATTTAAGACTGATAACAGTTGTTAGAAGCACTATATGATTAACTGCCAAATAAATTGTAGAGATGCTCGTCGTTAAGAGAAGGGGATCTTATTTACACTGGGGTGGTCAAGACATACTTACTAGGCCTTGAGTGATGGGGAGAGGGTATGAACTAGCCCTGAGCAAAGCACACAGGAGAGCAAAGCTATGGAAATTCATAAGCCACACTCAGTATGAACCCCCTTGCCTGGGAGTCAAGACCCTTTATATTATCGTCCAAATCAGCTTTTCCAAGCCCCTTCCCTGCTGCTTTTCTTTCTGCACTTCTGGCCCTAGCCAAACACTCAGGCTTCCTGTCTTCCATTTCTTCCTGCAGTTTTCTGCCCAGAATGCCTGCCCTTCTGTTACTCCATGTGGAAATGCTCTACATTTTTAAACTTCATTTCCTTCATTAATCTTTCTCTGATTTGAAAAGGATATAACTGTCTCCTTTGAACATCCCCATAGAACAACATGCCTCCCTTAGGGCCGTTCTCTGGCTCTGCTTTGTCTTATATAATTATATATTTTTGGATTGAGCTCCCAAGGACAAGGACTGTCTTACTCATATTATCTCCATTACAGTGCCTTGCACCTAGATGCTCAAGAAATATTTGTATCATTGAACTAAAGTTGAAAGTTGCAGTCAATCTTTTTGAAGATTATTCTGGCATCAGTGTGAGTCAGAGAACAAAGAGCCTGAAATCGGAAAGGACAAATAGCAGAAGGTCTTAGTCTCTGTGGATGAGAATGGTGAGAGCCTGAAGTCAGGGGATGGTGCCCAGGAAGAACAGGAAAGATCAGAAGAGCCAGGAACTTACTGCCTATGGGGGAGGAAGTAACAATGGTCTAAGGAGCATGGATCCTCAAGGCTTAGAGAACTGAGGAGCCAACAGGAAATAAACTGTAGCACAATTGGGTTAGTACCATTTTGGTGACAGCTTCATGTGTTGTTGTTTTTTTTTTTTTTACATTTTCCTGTGTGTATGTGATTTTGCTTGAGTTTTGATAAATGTGATGGGAAAGGTTTTGTTTCCTGGTAGATTTCACAGAATGGTGGCTAAGCCAGCAGAACTCAAAATTGGGTTCAAATCCCAGCTATTCTAATTCTCTGGGGGTTTGAGGTAAGTCTCTTAGATGCTGTAAAATTTAGATTCTTCAGTAGTGAAATGGAAGCACAAGCAGAACCTCCCACAGAGTCGTAGTGAACGTCAAATAAAAGGCAGCAGTGATTGAGCTGCACTAGACGCTGTTCTAAGCACTTGAACTTACTTAACCTTCATAGCATCTCCGTGAGGCAAGTGGTGGTGTTGCCATCACAGTACATGTGAAGAGAACGGAGGCAGAGAGGTTATGGTGACTTGCCCGAAGGACACGGAGTTCACACTGAGTTGGGACTGGAACTTGGGCATTGTGGCTGGCTGCAGAGCACACAGTCTTGGCTGCTGTGCTGTCACTGACTCAGTATCTGTCACGTAGTAAACATTCCATTAGAATCAGCTCCTGCTTCTCCTCCCAGGGAAGACACACATTTTGCCCAAGATAACTGTCTCACTAGATGTATATACAGCCACCTGGTAGACTGGAAAGCACATTTGTGAGTGTTAGTTCCCATGGCCCTTTGGATTTTCCCTTACCTTTAAAATGCAAAGATGCTGTTGAAAGTGAATGAACTGACACTGTGGAGAAAGCATAGTATACCACCAAGAATGCCATTGTGAAAAAAGTTCATTTGGACTGCTTAATGGGGAGAAGGGGTCTCCTTTGGGGATGATGAAAGTGTTTTGGAATTAGATGTGAGGGCTGTGCACATAGTGGATGTATCAACTGCTTCTGAATTGTAAACTTAGTAATTTTGTGTTTGAATTTTACCTCAATAACAATTTTTTTCAAGTTAATTCAAGTTGGGCTTTACCTTTGGAAATATAATTACAGAGAGGAGTAGCAGGCAATACTTTCTGCTGTTAAAATTAAACTTGATTTATTAGACTGCTGACTGCTTTCGTTGTTACTCACATCTGAAAAGGAGATGAAAATCCTGCTTGTAGCTGAGCAGTCTTTAGAAGTCTGCTGCGTTCCTCTCAAATTCCATCACTCTAGTCAAGAGTAAGAGGATTTGATAATAGGGGACTGGTTTCCCTTGGCTCTGTGATAACTGGCGACTGGTTCTTTTTATGTGAGTTTTCATATACTTCATATTATGTCCATGTCACATTCTTTTTATGTGACACAGGCACTTTTTATGTGAGTTTTCATATACTTCACATTATGTCCATGTCACATTCTTCAACTTTATCAGCTTTTGAATTTTAGCACGGACAACAAACTCACATTGAATTCAGCTCGAGAAGATGGGATTCAAGTTTGTGCCACACAGAATGGACCCTAAGTGATAGCACGCAGCCCCTTTCAACTTTCCTGATGCTAAGAACAGGAGAATTAACATAGATTGCCAAGAGATGATCTCTGACCAGTTCTGTGCCTTCTCATTTGTCATTAAGCCTCTTAGCACTGGCTTGAAGGCTTTTGCTAATGTTCCTTGGGGGACAGGTCTTTCTCTGGAATCCATTAAAGTTGGGTAGTTAATAGAATGGCTGTTCTTCAAGCACAGAAAGAGGGGTGGTGTCCCCTATGTCTTTACAGAGCAGAATGATAATAATAGAATGGGTCCTTTTTCCAGTGTTCCTTCTCAGATTTGTGCTCCCATGTTCCTTGGGCACTCTAACTGGCTAATTCTCTGCAAACATCACAACTCAGCCATGGAGCCTCTCATTCTTCCTCCTGTGCCCCCACTGCAAGCCTTCATTGCAAGGTGTTTTTTTTTGTTTCCTCTCCCCGTTTAGAAGCACAGGTGTCTTACATTCCCACAAAAGAATTTACGAAATTAACCTTTTTACAAAAAGATCCACACAAGTTTGACATTGCTTCTTCAAAGCACCTTGTTCGCAGTTGCCCTTCTAGGTCAAGCTCCTTTTTTCTTCCTACTCCAGCTTCAAATATCTCCAGATGCCTGCACAGCTGAGCAGGAGAGATTCCTTTTATTCCTAAACTGGTAATGCAAACAAGACCAAAGAGGAAATTGCACATTCTTTTATTTTATTTTATTTTATTTTATTTTATTTATTTTTTTTTGAGACGGAGTCTTGCTCCGTCACCCAGGCTAGAGTACAGTGGTGCAATTTCAGCTTACTGCAACCTCTGCCTCCCAGGTTCAAGCAATTCTCTTGCCTCAGCCTCCTGAGTAGCTGGGACTACAGACATGCGCCACCATGCTCTCTAATTTTTTATATTTTCAGTACAGATGGGCTTTCACCATATTGGCCAGGCTGGTCTTTTACTCCTGACCTCGTGATCCACCTGCCTCAGCCTCCCAAAGTGCTGGGATTATAGGTGTGAGCCATTGTGCCTGGTCTGGAAATTGCTCATACTTTGGTATTATTATTTTTAGTTTCCTAATACTTGATTTATTCTGTGGGGAGGAGAAGGGAATGTACAATGTCTTATTACAGGAAATATTACACACCTTATCTGAAAGTTTAGTAAGAAACTTGCCTCATTGAATGCTTTTGGGCAGTTTGGCCCTTAAAATATGTTTTGTTTTTTATTTTATTTACATTTATTTACTCAGTAACTCAACAGACATTTGAGTTTCTGTGGGAAAGACATTTAGATAGAAGCTGAGGATATAGAAATGAGTAATACAGTTTCTCTGCCCTTAAAAAATATTAATCATTTGCTGAAAAATGCATACAAAAACCAAGTGTAACTGTGGTAAGTGCTTCATAGAGATATAATATATGCACTTGTATGTAATGAGTTCTCTGGTTTACAGAGCAAGTTAACATTTTTATTTTCTTTGGATAACAATCTTCTGAAGCAATTGGGTGACTCTGGCTGAGAGTTGGGACTCAGCCTTTGTGGGCTGTCACTTTGTTCTTGCTCATTCCTCCTCTCCAGCACTGAGTGATGTGGGATTCCATAACTAAGTTTGTTCTCTCTTAAATAGCTTCTTCCATCTTAAGTTAAATTACTGGAAAATGGAAATGTGTGTGAATTATTTTTCCACTCCCTCTGTCCTTGGACAAATTACTTGATCTCTTGGTACTTTAGTTTTCTCATCTATAAAGTAGTGATCACACTATCTGCTTCCCCTGACAGCAGCGAGGATTAACTGAGGGTTGATGGTCAGAATTATCTTGCCTGTATATAGTTGTCGAACCTCAAATATCTTAAGAGTCTGAAAAGCAAAAAATATTTCTCTAAATTGTTTAATTTGGAATTGGGGGCAGTATATTTAGCACACTTTCAATCAAGATTTTGGTGAGGCTTCTTAATGGGGAAAGCTCTGTATAGTGTTATGTGTAAGATGAATTGTGTCAGTTTACGTTGGATTTTAGCTGTGTCCTACCTGTGCAATTAGAGCACCTGAATTAGAAATTGAAAGTTGGGATTATAGAATGTCAAGAAATAGCAGCTAATTTGGTTTTCCCAAAGTGTAAGTCACCATCCTTCATCTTGTCTTTGTGACCTCAGGGGCCCTTAGTGAAGAAATCAGGGATTTTTCCTGGGTTGTAGTGTAGAGGATTTTGCAGTGTTTTAAGTTCTCAGGTGGAGATTGGAGGTGACCAGGCTTCATGGTGAAATCTTGGGCCTTGAGCCTTTATCATCTGAAACTTCTAATTGCCCTTCAAATTACAAACAAAAAATGAAGGAAGTTTTAAAAGGTATTTTTACATTTTAATATATTTTCTTAGCTGTATTTTCAACTCCAGTTTATATGGTTTTTACTTTTACCTGGACACTAGTAATCCATAGTTGATTTGATGCCTTTAAACCTTAATTCATGTAAATTGTCTCTGCTTTATGTAGTTGCCCAGTTCTGGATGCATCAGAGTTGAGGGTTGTTATTTCATCTTTTCTATGCTATTCAAATTATATTGATAATAGAAATAACCAGAAATGGACCTTGCCTCCGCTTGGGTCCATTTGTTGGGAGGTGCTCAGTATGCTTTATGAACACTGTGTATTATTATTAAAGCACCTTGACCTGTCAGGACCAGAAACTAGCCCCATTTTATTAGTAGAATTAAATGGGACATGGAAAGGGGGAGTGCTCACCCAGAGCAGTTTAGACTGAGTCAGCAAGAGAAAGGAGGATCCCCTAAGCCACTGCTCTTTGTCACGCTCTGGTTCCAATCAGAAAAGCCCAGATGTTGTGGATGCTATGGCTCCTGGCTTTGGGCCCCTGGTCACACAGACTACACCAAATAGGATACTGCATCTTACTTGGCATTTGTTACCCTTGATGGAGACGGAAATAAGAACTGTGAGCCATGAATAAGGTGTGAGCCATTGTGCCTGGCCTGGAAATTGCTCATTCGTTGGTATTATTATTTTTAGTTTCCTAAATTGATATTATTATTTTTAGTTACATTAGGATCGTTCTAGAGCATTTGGTGAACTGATGGAGCACAAGACTAAAAAAATTCACAGAAACATCTGGAAAGGTAAGATCAAGTACTACAAAGTGTAGGACAGTATCTGGCAAAGTAGCCTCCTTCTTGATAGGTTGAGTCTTTGGGAACTTAGGGAGAAATCCCTGCAGAAGTCTTCTCTGAGCACTTTACTACTCCTTTAAGCCCACTACATTCTTCTCATACCGTCAGGATAAACTTTATCACAGGGTTTTGTTGCACATCTTCATTGGGTAGTATCTAACTATATTTTTGACCATCTCTACATAGTTTAGAATCCTTCCATTTTTCTGTAAGATAGAAACCCTTGAAAATGCCCCCAGAGATGGCACATTGTGTTCTCTGCAGCACTCTGTGTCGCTTGCATTGGTCAGAGGGCTGTTTCACAAAGAACTGAAACTTTCCTCACAAAAAAAGGATGACCCTCCTTTTTCCTCTCGAGGGCCATCCCCTCAAGAGCTGGTAATTTTCCAGACAGGATGGCCCTCTTGATAGAAATGTTTTCAGCACAACCTTGCAGCAGATGTTTGCTCTGGTATGCTGGCGTAACAGATGCTGACCATAACTCTTGAGAGCCTCCGTGTTCCTCATAGGTGGACTCTACTGCTAGTCTGACTTATGCTTACTTCGGGGCCATAAGTAAGGCTCCTAGATGGAGTGGTGGTGGGGACATGTTGGCTGTGTTCAAAGCAGGTGTTTATGCTTGATAGGGAAGGGCAAGTGTTTTGTCTTTGCTGAATTTTTACAAAGCTAGCACTGAATAATGAGACCCAGGGGAGAGCAAGTTTTGTCTGAGCTTGTTTTTGTATATATATTTCCATATCTATATATATAGATATTTTATATTCATTTTCCAGGTTAGGTAGAAGTATGAGCATAAAAAGATTTTTTTAAAAAATGACTTTGTTAGATTTTGCTTTTTAAATTTTTTCAGTTGTACATTTTATTTCTATTTCTTACAAATGCCTTCTGTGAGAGTTTTGGTCTCAAGAAGGAGTCATTAACCTGAAACCTCTTGAGCATGTACATGGCATTTTAGGTTATTTCTTCATAAGATAAGTTGCTATTAGATTTCCTCATACTCATTCATCTTACAAGCATTTACCAAAGATCTGTAGAACGCTGAACATTTTGTGAGATGTGAGAAATGCACGATAAACAAAAGACATGTCCCAGGTTCCTGGAATTTTTTTTTTTTTTTTTTAGAAAAAGAGAGAAAAGGAGAAAGAAAGAAACAGCAAAAGAAAGAAAAAAAGAATGAAAGAGAGAAAGAAAGAGGACAAGAAAGAGGGAGAGAGAATGGGATTCTTGTTTTATTGCCCAGGCTAGACTGCAGTCTAAAAATGGGTATTAAAAACCTCTTTTATGCGAATAATTGTGCTTAACAATGGAGACAGGAAGGAATAGGGGATGAAAATAACAAATAAGCAGCCAACCAATATTTTATTTAAACCTGTGAAATGCTATGCAATTGCTGGGGAGTGATTTATTTCCAATTATGTGGTCACTTTTAAAATAGGTATAATGTGATACTGAGAAAAATGTATGTTTTGTGGATTTGGGGGAGGAGAGTTCTGTAAATATTTGTTAAGTCTAGTGGTTCCAGGTCTGAGTTCAAGTCCTGGATATCCTTGTTAATTTTCTATCTCGTTGATCTGTGTAATATTGACAGCGTAATGTTAAAGTCTCCCACTATTATTGTGTGGGAGTCTAAGTCTCTTTGTAAGTCATTAAGAACTTGCTCTATGTATCTGGGTGCTCCTGTAATGGGTGCATATATATTTAGGATCGTTAGCTCTTCTTGTTGCATTGATCCTTTCACCACCATGTAATGTCCCTCTTTGTTTCTTGTGTTCTTTGTTGTTTTAAAGTCTG